>APFE030910972.1:126093-167731 GCA_000404065.3 Pinus taeda | reverse complement strand
CTATTGTGGCTGCTTCACAACCTCCTGAAGTTATTGCACCAATCGTGGCTCCTCCACAATAGTCTGAGACTTCTTCTGGTGCTGCATGTTGACAGGTAATATACTCTCCCTCTTAACCACCAAGTCTCCATCAGTTGCCTTGCTACTCAAGGCTTTGCATTCATCTTGAACCTCAAGAGCATACAGGTTCTTGACCCATGAACCAATCTGTTTCACCTGTCTAGTGATGATGTGTCTAAGGAAAACCTTTCCGTCTCTGAAGACTACATCATAGCCTCTGTCTTCCAGCATCGCGATTGACACCAAGTTTCTCTTCATTCCTGGTACATACTTGACATCGGTCAAGGTAAGGTGAGCTCCATGCTCCCTCTGAAAAATTACCGTGCCTACACCTGAGACACTATACTTCTCATCATTACCCATCCCTATGAGTATCTGGAGATCTTTCTCCTCCAAAGTACTGAAAAAACTTTTGTCACCGGTCATGTGGAAAGAAGCTCCACTGTCAAGAAACCAACCACTTCCCATCATGGATGAAACCATGCATGCGAAGAGTGTGAAATCCAACTCAAAATGTGAAGCAAGTGCCTCACCTTTAGATCCTTCCCTGGATCCCTTCTTGGATTTCCTCTGTGGGAAATTTGAGGCATAATGGCCCACCTCATGACAACGAAAGCATCGCACTTTCGATTTGTCAACCTTCTTCCCATCATTGGAAGAACTAGATTCGGAAAGATAAACCTTCTCCTTCCCCTTCTTCACCTTACTCGCTAAGGCACAGTTCTCCTCATCATGCATAGATGAAGAACTGTCTCTGGTGCTCCGTCTGATCTCCTCCTGCATCAAATCTGACCATATTCATTCCCAATTTGGTAGTTTTCTCCCTTCCATTCACCGAGTCTCGGTAGCTATCCCAGCTCTTAGGAAGGACAAGGAGTGCTAGACTCACCATATCCTCATCATCGACAGTCACTCCCACACTTCGCAGCTCATCTCGGCATTGGGTGAACTTCGTGAGACACTGGGGCATACTGTCTCCATTCTCACACTTAATGTTTCTTAGTTTTATCCTTGAGCACCATTCCACCAGCTCAAAACTCAACTGCTTATGATCTAAAATTCATGAGAACAAAGTATTTCTCGTACAGAAATCAACTGTATGGGCATTCACGAGATATCTCACCTTCCAAAAGAAGGATGAATCCAGAGGCTACCTGGCCCAATTACAGACTCTGCTTGAAGAAATAAAATGTAGTCACTTCCTGAATAGTAGATCTAATGATCAATCCTCGCTTTGATATCCTGTAGAAATCTCTTCTACAAATCAACCTGCTCTGATACCATGTAGAAATTTTGAATAATATGACACATATTCACAAATATTATCCTAATTATACACTATTATGGAATACATGCATAATACATAACCTCCTCTATGTTGATCATCAATTTACAGAAGCAGAAACAATAACATGCGCACATAGAAGCATCAATCACACATATCAACACAGTATTTTCCCGGGGAAAGCATCTCGCTGAAAACCCCAACTATCTGTATATTATATTGCTTGAGAACATGTAACAATACATAGTACAATTCTCCTCACAAGTATCCAGCACTATCTCCACCTGTTACACACAATACAGCTCAGATCTGATCTCCAAATCTCCTCCGCTGCTTGCCTGCCTCCACTGCACAATCCTGCAAGAGAATGAATGATAATGGCTCAAGAAAACTCGTATTTACTTGGAAAAATCATGTGATCACAAGCTACAATTGCCCTTGGCCTCATTGTCATTACTCAATCCATTGCATGTGCAAATCTCATGCACAATTGATAGTCACAACTCACCCTTTCACTTACCTCTAAGACCTGTCTCTGTTGAACTGTCCATGCACTGAGTTAACTGATGTATTCTTCAGTTGCATTATGAGTTAATAATTAGTGAATTAATTAATAACGAATTCATTGAACTCATCACTTAGTCTATTGGCTAGTTAGACTAAATACAACTAGTTCAACTAAGTCAAACTGAACACAACTCCATTAACTGCTTATATAACTCCACAGAACTCAACCACTTGAGTTCTAACTGAAGTCCTTCATGAAATAGCTCAGTCAACCCATAGGTAACCACGTGATTCCTTTAGGCAGTTGCATGTGCCACATCAATAGCTCCAACTGAAGTGCTCCAAGAGAATAAGATAAATTTTAGAGTCCAAATATTACTAAGGGCTAATAATATTTGACTGTTTCTATTTTTACCTGACAGTCTAAAAATAGACTCTAATCACACCGCTGAGATCCAAAAAATAGAAGTCCATCTATTTTTTCCAACATGACCAATCATCCATAAACAACATCCTGAAACTCATAGACCATGATCCATATGTCTAAAAATAGACATAGTCTAAAAATAGACTTTGCGCCAAAACTTGCCTACGGGACCACTTAGTGAAGGCGACTCCTTTCCACTAAGCTCCATCATCTTGTTACATTCTCAACAAGCATTTATTGTTGCACACTTTTCAACAAATTAGTTGTCTTTATCTGAGGCACAGTTTACATTCTGGAAATCAACACACAAGTGGATTTCCCTGAACTTCTTTTATACAGGAACAAGGTTGGAGACCCATGTGGAATGTTAAACTTTGTATATGATTTGTGCATCCAACAACTTAGTAAGCTATTTTTGTATAAGGGGTTCAAGTAATGGATGTACTTTCCTCAGCTTATGTTGATATGGCTTGACCCCTTCTTTGATTGGGTGATATGTTGGATGATCTGCGTGTCATAAGTTTTCATATCATCATACATCCATGTGAACACATCTCAGTACTATTTGAACAAGCGGATAAAATATTACCGCTTGTTGGCTTAGTTCGTCCTGACCCAGGTTGAGATTTAGTTATTGTTTTGGGAAGTTTTAGTGTCTATGGGTAAATGCTTAAACCCCTAGACTAGTAGCTAAGTATAGAACAATAGTACAAAGCATTCTCTACATTTTCCATAACCAATAGATTAAATAAGACAGTAAAGAAGCCTACCTATAGCTTTTGCTTACTCCTTATCTCCCTTGATCAATTTTGTCACTCCTTTTCATACTTAATCTACTTGAAAAGTACCTGCACATAGATAGAATACAAAAACCGATTAAAGCATATGATAATGATCGATTGATTAAACATAAAATGGAATCAAGTTCATAATACACATATGAAAGCATCAACGGACAATACAAACATATGGAAAAAGCTTTGAACACTTTATTAGTAAAAGGAAGAGTTACAACCCAATTTTCTTGATTCAGCATCACTCCTCCAATTCAATCCCATCCTCTCCTCATAACAAGCAAGACATTTTGACATCATTACAATACTTGAAACCAACTCAAGCCTCATACTAACAACATCTCCCTATAATTCAATGATTTCCATCCCCTTATCGCTTAGATGAGTGGTATTTTTATAGGTGAATGAAGGAATTTATGCCATAAATGGTGATAATGAATGCTCTCCCAAACTTAGAATTTTACTTCCATGGAGGAAGGGATAAAGGGATTGATGTTCCTTAACTCCCTACCTCATCCAAATTCGAGCTCAAAGGAGAAGATAAACATTGGAAACTTATAGATGCATATAATGGATAAGAATATTCCCAAACCCCAATGAAATTTCGCTCAAATTCACCCAACGCAGGCCAAAGAGGGCTCAAGTTCACTGCATAGCACCCAGACAGTGTACTGGACTACACTGTAGTGCACCCTAATGAAGGCTTTCCTACGCTGATCTTCTTAGAGGCAGTTTTTGGATGATTTCAGTCATGGAATCTCTTGGGAAGGAGGCATTCTGACGGTTGACTTCATTTAGGGCATGTAACAATTGAAATAGGGTTTGATGGGCCCTAATAATACTGATCTATAGGTTGGAGTTGATGTGCCCAAATGAATCTGTAACAGTTTCCCCCTAAAGCATGAAGTCGTAAATAAGTATGTTGAGTGAAATGCTTTATCATGTGGAGAGTAGGTTTTGAAGTGGAAGGAGACCTGCATCAATTACAATACATATATCATGATAATTGGATTTTTTCTCATGCACTCGTTGAGTGAAGGCATACCCATGCTCAGCTTATAAACTTTCATTACATGTACGAATATAGTTGTCTACAAATATAGAGCCATGAATGGATGACCATGAATGTAAGGCCATTGTACATTTGATTTAGTACTCGTGAAAATATCGTAGCCCAGATGGATGAAACTAGATCTGGGGTCTTCAATCTTGTTCAATCTTTCACTCAAGTACAAGTCTAACCATTTTAATAGATGATCTGAAGTCAAACATGGGAAGAGATTGTCTAATTACCAGCCAATGATGTAATCTATTAACAGAAGTGAGAGGAATCACCAATAATGATAATGATCCTCAAGGTACTACAGTACATTTCACATGGTGTGAATAAATGATTTGATGTCGAACACTATACAAAGTCTTTCGTCGAAGGCCATTGATGTCAACCTATCGCTGGAAGCAAGAAACCTACCATTGATGTATGCAAGCCTCAAGGTACTGAAGGGGTGTTTCTAAATCAACTTCTTGGATGATGTGCTGATGTCGACAAGAAGTGACTCATCGCAGGAGGGCCTTGATGTATCCCACATCAATGACATGAAACGAGGTGAACAATTTTGGAGATGAAAAATCGACTGACAACAGAAGGTTCAGGAATGGCGGTCATGAAAATGAAGATTTACGGTATTGCAAAGGATGAAGTTTGAAGTGAATGACTTCTCTTGAACATGTCAGTGACACTAATATGAATTGGTAGCATTGACCTGAAACAAAGAAACGGATGGTATGATAGACCAACGGTGTGATAACCATCAAGCTGAATGACCCAACCCACATATTCACGGTGATGAGGTGAAAGTGTCATGTTCAAGAGCGACTTGCTACCATAAAGTGTTTTGCCCTTTTTCCAATTTTCCCTAATCATCGCTAACCAATACCTCTTTATTTTTAATCAATCTTGAGGAGGATAACATATGCTTGTTGCATAATTCCACCCTTCGGGTGAATCCATCGTTATTTGATGCTTTAACAAGTTTAGCGAAGGTGAAACTTGGTCTTGTCTAGATGGACAAGTTTGTCGCGATTTGACGTTTTTAACGAGTTTAATGACAAAGATAACTCGGTCCTTTTCATGTTTAGAGAGTTTGAAAATGGACGAAAAGGAAACTCCAAAAGTTCTTTTTCATAGATTAATCTTTCAGGTCCGAAAAAGCGTAAAATAATACAAGAGAGATGTCGTTTCCAATCCTTTAACGAGCTGGAAAGGACAAGCGCTTGGTAATATTTTCATGTTTAGAGAGTCTAAAAAGAGCTTAAAGAGGACTCCAAGGGGGCTACTTTTTCATTTTTAACAAAGATTGAAAAAGAGATAAAAGTTTGCTTTGTGGTCAAAGATGTTCAATTTATGTTTGAGCACATCAAATTCTGCATGTCAGTTGTTAAACCTACTCAAAATACCATCAAAATAGATTAAAAATACATGTTTCATGGATAAAATGAATAAAAACTAATGTTTAATTGATTTAATGTGCAAGAAATAAACATAAAAACAAGTTCTACCATTCATTTTTACCATTTCACATTTACCCTTTGATTTTGGTGCTTTGGAGCAGTTTTTACCTCAAAGTTCACCAGCTGATTGCAGAGGATTTAGTGGACCATTCCTCGTGCCATCTAGACTAGGTAGGAGCTATGTCTATTCTCTTTCATTTCATATCATTCATTTTCAATTTGAGTCTTTGGGGTCCCTAGGGTTTCAATTTTCCACTCTGGGATCAGCGCACCCTTTCATCATCGAAACGTGCACTTCAGTGCACTTACCTAGACAGGTTTTTGTATTACAGTGCACTATCCCTCAGGCTGGGCTATGTTGAGCGCAAAACCCAATTTCATTCAGTTGTTTTTACCCAAACATTCCTCTGTTTTTAGAAAGAAAAATATCCTAATTTGTCTTATGGTTGTATTTTTAGGTATTCATTGGATTAGAATGACGATTACATGGAGAGAACGAGAGCATGAAGAATAGGATATGATTTCCCTAAATAACCAGGGCACAGCTGAGACCCAAAGGAATTGCGGGTTACTCAAATATTTCCAATTACTTGGTATGAGGCAGCAAATGGAGCTTTTGCAGTTCTTTGTTCGTTCATGGCATCGTACTAATCAGTCATTTCACATTAGAGACAAGGTGGTCTCAATTACCATCGATGACATATATTTTCTTATTGGAATATCGGGGCGAGATGCCCCCATATTACTTTATGGATTTGCCAAAGGCGATGAATCAGTGAGAGATACATACGAAAGTTTTGCTAGCTAGGTGCACAACCTAGCAGGGGCAGGGACAGAAAGATTAACAACAGGGATGTTAGTGATTTACCATTGAGGATGATCTTCTTTACCATTTCCAAATTGGCTGGCAGCATGACACTACATTTGGTAAATAGATTATACATGTAGTATGCATTAGAGTGTTTAGAGCCAAAAGTGTTCAACTAGTGTGAGGCAGTACATTTATCCTTGAAAGAACAACTGACCAAGGTGAAAAGCGGAAGGACAAAGAACTTTGGCTATGGGTCAATCCTAATTTCTTTCTCCTTAGAGAGAATTCTAGTTATGCAACCACAACATGTTTCACTGGGTGTATCTAGACATAGGGATCCATGAATGCAGAGATGGGTAGATCTTATGGCTAGGCATGTTGTCCAATCATTGATCTCATTTACCCCTGTATTCTTTCAGTGGCCTAATTGACAGGATATGGCCATCGTGGAGTATCCATATTCAGGGATGGATTTCCGCAGAGATCCAGACTTGATGTTACCAATTGGAGCACAATGGAGTGCTATAGGTAAATTGTTTGACCAAAGTGTTTTTTGATTTTAAAGTTACTACATTTCTTGTGTTTTTTTATTAACTCCAAGACTAAACAAAATGTTTTTTTATGTATGCAGACGTTGGACCTATTCGACCTATGGCGCACCAACGAGTGGCAAGTGGACCAGCATAGACACCTGGGGGGAGAGCTGTTCTCCGAGACTTAGATTTAGTTGAGACACTGGCTGAGCTATAGGACCACATAGAGGGTTTGAACTTAGGCATTCTAGATGTCCAGATTGAGGATTTTCCTATGCGAGTGCATCACCGCACCATTAGTGTGTCAAGTCATTGGATGAGACTTTTGCACATGATAGCACAGCCTGTGACCTGTTATCATGAGCACCACTAGTTTACTTAGATGTTTTCTGCATACATTTGGAGTTTTTGGGTCAGATGACCAATTTTTGTCTTGGACACAAACTATTTGTAAAAACTTTGAAAACAAATATCTATTTTACTTTCAAAGTTTTATTATGGTTATGTGATGCAATCCTATTCAACTGATTATGTGAATTGAAAATATTTACTTTGCATATGTCGCAAATGTCTATTTAACACATAATTCACTAGAGAATCAGTTAATGTGTTTAGATTTATGGAAATATGCTAATATTGAATAAATTCAAAATACATTTCCAAAATATGAACTCTAAGGAACATGCAATGAATTGCTAGGTTGCAGATGATATAAATGCCAGTAAGTTGTAGTACAACGAGTTGTGAGTCCAGCCTAATGATGATTCGATGTATACCAAGTGAAATGGCATCAGGGAGAAGTTCAATCAATGTGCTATACTCAACGATATTGTTCGTCAATCAACCAATACAAATCCATCTAAAACTCACTAAGTCACTGCTTGGAGAGAAAATGGCCCATGTTGTAGAGGATAAGTTCTACGTACTACGACTAGCCCCATCGACGTAACTAAAAAATTGGTTTCGAAAAATTCGACATCTACAACAAATGCAAAGTGGATTACTTAACCAAATAAGAACTCTAAAATAAACACACACACACATGCAATCAAAGCATATATATAGTGATTTATACTACACTTAAATAAAAAGTAACGTTTAAGGCACAGCCTGTTTCATGGCTGCGACAATGGAATCCCATCATAGTCCACTAACTTGTAGGCACCTTTCGTCAAAACACACTTAAAAATGTAAGGGCCCATCCAAAGTGGTTCAAATTTTGCTGCTCCAAGTTTATCAGACTCCTGATCATAAAGCAAGACTAGGCCACCTTCTAAGAAGACACGAGGCTTGACATTCTTATCATTGTGACTTACTACGTTTCTTATGGGCTTCATTAGCCAATGCAGCATCACGATGGGTTTCATCCAGATGGATTAACTCCAAGAAATGTGCTTCTTCTTCAGAAGTGTCAGGTAGTAGGTAAATTACAAGTTTGAGAGATGAGATTTCAGATTGAATTGGTAAGACTGCTTCCAAACCATACACCAATTGAAAGGGTGCAAATCCGGTCGCATTTCTCATTGAGGTTCGATATGCCCACAGAGCTGAGTACATGATTAAATGCCATTTTCTTTTATGAACTCCAATCATTATTTGCAACATGCACTTAAGGAATTTGTTGATAGCCTCAACTTGTCCATTAGCTTGCAGGTAGTATGGAGTAGAACTATCATGTGACAGTCCTAACATGGCGGACAATTCAACCATCATGTGATTACAAAAATGCGATCCATGATCTGTACCTATGGCTTGTGGTAGACCAAACCTAGCAACCACATGGTTGAAGAAAAATAAAGCAACCATTTTGCCATTGTTGTTCAATCTTGGCATTGCCTTGGCCCATTTGGTAAAATAGTCAACAACAACTATAATATACCAATGCCCCCCAGTGGAGGTGGGGTTACATGTCATAAAGTCAATGCCCCATTTGGCGAATGGGCCAACAGTAATGACTATATGCAATGATGCAGGTGGTAATCTGGTTTTTCGGTCATATATCTAGCATGCATGACAAATTATGATAGCAATAATGCAATCTTTGAATATGGTTGGCTAGAAGTAGCTAGCACAGAGAATTTTCTGTGCGGTAGCATACCCAGATAAGTGTCCACCATAAGCACCTGAATGACATTCATTCAAAGCTTTCTCAACTTCCTCATGAGTGAGGCACCTACATAAAATCATGTCAACACCACGACGATAAAGCATATCACCAATGATCAGATAATATTTGGCTTGGTATCGAGTACATCACCATTCAAAGTGAGAGGTATTAAGATGGAAAGATTGGGTCTAGAGATAGACAAATATATCTCCATACCACGGATCACTTGATGAAATAAGAAACATAGACGCATTCAATATTGATGCTTTTGATGTTAAATCGTTGAAGGATGAGGGAAGGTTGCAAAGTAACTCGACGAAAACAAGAGATTTCTTTGATTTAGATTTGATGAATTCCAAATCAAACTCTTGCAAAATAACTATCCATTTTGGATATCCCCCCCCCCCCCCCCAAGAAATTGACATGACAAAATGTATGTCATAGGGTTGCAATCCAATATAATAGTAGTTCTTTCAAAGGAGGATGTAATGACGAAATCTCTGCACAACTTGATTGGCTGCCAAAGCTAACTTTTCAACATAAGAATACTTATTTTCTATATCGTTGAGATTACGACTCAAGTAATAAATAGGATGTTAAATTCCACTTTATTCTTGGACTAAAACCATGCCAATGGTTGTATCTGCAGAGGCAAGATACAGGTAATAGTCTTTTTGATAGTTTGGGGCATACATTAATGATGCTCTAATCAGGGAATATTTAAGAGCATCAAAGGAAGCTTGCGCAACCTAATCCCAATGGAAGGGTACCCCTTTCTTTAATAGATGAGTGAAACCTTTAGCCATCTTAGCATAGTTTAGAATGAACCTCCTCAGAAATTTTTCCTTCCCTTGAAGTCTCTGTAATGGTAACAAGTTTAAAGGTGGAGGCAAGTCAAGGATTTCCTGAACCTTAACTGGATCGAGTCGAATTCCATCTTTTGAGACCACGAATCCAAGAAATCGACCAAAGCCAACACAAAAAACACACTTGTGTGGATTGAGTCGTATCTTATAGTGTCGATACCATAAAAATATTGCTCTCAAATGTTGTGGGTGATCAGTCTGCTTTTGTGAATGAGCATGCAAATAATCAAGATAAGGTTGAACAATTTTCTTGATGTCGTGGAATGAATAATTCATTTCCCTCTGAAATGTAGCCCCTACATTCTTCAAATCAAAAGGTAACTTTCAATAGGCGAATGTGCCCCACAGATAAATAAAATTTGTTTTAGATTGGTCCAGTGGGTGGATATTGATTTGATTGTAGCCAGAAAACCCATCCATGAATGAGAAGATTTCACATCCGGTACATTCGTCAATAATCTAGTCGATAAAGGGTGTAGGATAATTATCTTTTGGACATGTTTGATTTACATCCCTATAATTGACACACACTTGAATTGTCCCTTGTTTTTTCATAACTGGAACAATGTTAGATACCCAGTCAATAAGAGGTATAGGGAAAATGAAGCCATCACGCAAAAAATTTTCAACCTTTGCTTTAATGGTAATGGTTTTCATAGGATGAATAGGCCAAAGCCACTATTGTACTGGTTTGACATCAGGGTACATTTTAATCTCATGTTCAACAATGCTTGAGTCAATTCCTAGCATCTTCTTGTAAGACCATGCAATAATATCTCTAAATTCACAAAAGAGAGCATGGTAATTATCAAGTTCCAATGGAGAACAATATTTTCCAACATGATTTTTTTCTCCAATATTAGGCTTGGTCTAAATGTTTATAGAAATCATTTCTTCTATGTTTGACAAATTATGCTCAGAACCTACAATATCTATTATAAATAATTTGACAGGAAATCAACAATTGATGGGTGGTTTAGTTCATTTGAATAATCTTCAATGTCATTTGGAAGATGGGAATGATGATGATAATGTTCCCACGGTTCCTCTCCTATCATCATTGATTGGATGATTACTTCATCCGTAGAATGTATACGTGAAAAAGGATTTGAAGAGGTACCATATTCTAAAGACCTATCTACCCATACAAATGTTGAGTGTGGATTTGGGTTTGCTGCACAAGCCTGAAATATTGATTTCTATGATGATTCAATGGGGCTTAATGGAAACACCTCCATATTATTATCAACTTCAACTTGGTTGGAAGTCCTCCTTAAATCAGATGACATGGAGGAAATCATGTTGCAAGTCTCTACCCTTGCCACTTTCGCCAAATCAAATGGTGATGGGAGGGTGAAAGTTCCTATTAGGGAAGGATCTTTAAAGAGACCTACTCCAACACTTTGAAGTGACAGTGGGGTTCCATGTACCAATGGAAATCTTCCCGTAGCCTGTGAAGTATTGGCAAAGAAGGTTAGTTAATCAATGATTGTGATTCCACCCTCAAAAGGGAATGCAATAGTACAAAAGTATGTGGAAACCACAGTAGCCATAGCATATACCCAAGGCCTTCCCAATAAAATGTTGTAATCGAGAGGTCCGTCAACTACCTCAACTTCAAAAGTAACCATTTTGCCCCCAAGTTCGATTTGCAAGTTACTCAAAATCCCACACAAAGTATATGTTCTACCATCAAAAGCTTTCAACGTGGTTGGTGATCGTGAAAACGACGGTGAACCAAGTGTTTTCCAACAGCTCATGGACATAATGCTAGTAGATTCCCCCTCATCAATCATAGTTCGATGAACATTCTTATTGAGAGCTTTTACTTGGATTAATAAAGCTAATTGTGTCGGTAATTGTGGTGAATATCTTGCATGGTTAAAAACCACAATATTTGAATCTATAGGGTCTATTCTTCCTATTGCTTACAGTAAAGCCTGTTTTTGGGAGGGGATAGTTTTGCAACACCTCAAGTGTTGACATAGAAGAAGGTGATTGAGCAAGATCCTCCACTATGTTATAATTTTGAGCTGCTCGAGTCTGAGGGTTGAATGTCGATTTGTGCACAACTCCCTTTGGTGGTTTTATTGTCAATTCAAGTACAATGGGTGGAACAACTTCAGATGAAGTCAAAGTCAAAGGATTAGGTTGATCAATGGCTTGATTATTTGACGACGATGGATTTCCATAATTTTTGTTTCTTGTTGAGACAAAAACTCAATTTTGTGGCTTTTTGATGGACAACATGAGTACTTGGGATGTGGAAGCATGGTTTATTGCAACCAAATGTGCCTCCGAAGTTGGAAATGGATCTGTCAACACTACTAATGTGTTTGAAGTCTTTAAAAGTTTAGAGACCACAAAGCAATGTGGACAATCTCTTTTAAAATGCATGTCATTACATATCAGACATGGATAATGAGGTTTCCTTTCCGAAGTAGAGGAATCAGATGATTTCTTTGGAGGATAATTTTCTTGTTTCTTTTTGTTTTTCCCCTTTTTCTTGCCTGCTAGTTGCTTTGGATTTTTTCCTTTGTCAGATGACATGGAATTAATCTCAGAGGCAAGAGTATTTTCTAATGCATTGGTAGTTTGATTGGAAACAACAAGAGTTTGACCAGATGGTCTTCCAGTTGATTGTGTGCTTGAAGAATCGATCACACCATCACTGGTGTGAGAGTCCTTAATCAATTGTGGAGGAGGTGGAATAGTGAAAGCTGGTCTAAGTGCATTGGAAATTTTATCATAAAGCATGCCGGATTATGTGTAAATAAAATCCAAGTATTGGGCACACACAATGACTTGCTCTTTTGTGACAACTCCACCTTTTTCCACATCCTCAGTGATTGATGGCAACAAGGACTTTATGAACCACTTAGCTAAAAGTTGATCAGGAACATATGTCTTAACCATTCGACGATGACGCTACCATTCATGAATATGATCTGATATATGGGTAGTAGTGGTCTATTTGAAGTTAGTTAGGAGTTCTATTCTAGTCTTGAATCTAATAGGTAACTGGAAGTGGGTCAAAAAAGTAGTGTCTAAAGTGGTGAAGTTATCAAAAGAAGCTCTTGATAATTCAACGTACCATTTAGCATCTAGACCAGTAAGTGTTCTTTAGAAAGATGAAGTTTGACTGAATCATCATTTAAGGAGTTTGATGAACACCACAAATGAAAGGTCATAACATTATTTGATGGGTCTTCTCCAGGATTTTTGTTAAATTTTGTAATGTCAAATGGTAACTTATTGTGATGCAGGAAAGTGTTCCCTTTGCGGACAGAGGAAACCCTTATAGCCCTAAGTGGGTCTAGTCACAGCAAAACAAATCAACAATTGATTTCCTTAAACAATCATCGTTGGAGGCCTACCTCAAACCGGTGGTTGATGAAGTTCCATTGCATTACTCCAGTTTTTGTTTCCTTCTCCCTAACGAGCAATCAACCTGAAACAATACAAGGAAAACAACATAGCACGTAACCGAGAACAACAATGATCTATTTACTCATAAAGTCAAGAAATCATGAGCTATCGAGTAAATTACATACAAGAAATAGGAAATCATCATTTATTTTATTAATAATGAATCAAGAGCAAAGCTTACAACCAAGTCTTGGTGTTGCAAGCCTGCTCGAGGGGTCTAGCCAGTATGTTTCTCAAGCATTCACTCTTCAAGGATGAATCTCCCAACATACAATGTCTCTCTCTCACTCATAAGCTTTAATACAAAATCAAGGGAACTCCACAACCTCTCACAAGCTATTAACAATCTCACACTTGTCACACCCACACTAGCTATCTATCAAACCCAAAAGCACTAGCAGCACTGCCCAACCAAAAGAACTAAAAACTAGTTTAAAAAGCCAGCAGATCATAGCAATGGTGAGTGATTTTATAGGAAAAGGAGTCTCCATGAAATCAGGGAGAGGGAGCTTATCCTCAAGGAAGGTAGCACAAAAGACAAAACTTCCATTCCAAAGGTGGAAGGGCAACCCAAACTGACCCAACATCTACGTCTAGAGACATCCAAAAGGACGATTGTTGGAACAAATTCGCCCAATCTGGATTATCGGTAGCTGCAAACTAAGTCTCCACAATGGCATCGCTAGGGGGCAATGCACGCAGACCCATCGTTGCTATATATAGCTCATAACCTCGTGCCAGTTCTAGAAATCTGACCATCGCAGGAAACAGATGTACACTTGTGACGAAGTTGCGACGAGACTGTTTATGACATGGGATTGTCATGTCTATTAAGGATTTACTCGCGACGAGGCAGAAACTTAGGGAATGAGGGTCAATTTGTAGCATCAAAGAGTATTTTCTTAATCTTCTTACATCAATGGGAAGATATAAACATGTTTATTTGATGCATGACACAGCAAAGGGACTAAGATGAGGATAACCACAAATTACAGTGTAACAGAAGCCCCCTAAACCATGAAGCCCGAGAGAGTGCAAGGGGTGAAATGCTTTAAGAAACTGTCTGAATTGGAAAAACCACCTCGAAGATCCTACAGGCACAAATACAACTGATATCTGTGATAGTGAAATACATATAGTCTAGGCATGGGTGCAACCATTCAAAATACATAAGAGACTAGGTCTGTCGTATGGACGCAACCATCTAATTGACAAGACCATGATAATGATAAAGGTATGGTCACAGCCATCCATGAAGACTTAGGCATGGTTGTAGCCATCCACCAAAGAGTCATATATGTAATCATGAACCAATCCATGCAGCTCGAACATATGCAATCTTAGATTGAGGTCTTGAAACTCAACTGATCATAGTACAAATTCTAGCATGCGAACAGATGTGTTGAGGTCGAGCATGATAGAAAGTTGCTTGATTACCAGCCAATAATGAAAACCATTAACAAGCGCAAGAGAAACCACCAATAATGCCAATGGCTCTCAAGGTACTATCCAGTACAATCCACTAAGTGTGAAAAATGAGCTGAAGTTGAACACTCGTGAAATCACCCAATCGAAGACCAATGATGAAAGTCTATTGTCAGGTGCGAAGAACTTGCCATTGAGGCATGTAAGCTCCAAGGTATCGAAGGGCATCTCTAGATCAATCTTTTGGATAATGAGCTGGTGTCGACAAGAGACGATCCGTCACAAGAGGGCCATAATATTTCCCCCATCAATGACACGAGATGAGGAAAAAGTGGTAGATGGTGAAGTAGAATATCAAAGGAAGAGGTAAGGGTGTAAACTGGAGAAGGATAATACTCATGAACATATCGGTGACATAACTCCAAAATGTGGTAGCATTTTGTACCAAGGGATCATAGGCTTGATGGAGACAACACAGATCAGATGGAATGAGGCAAAATGACAACCCAAAACCTCAAAAGGCCAAATGAAAATGTGTGGATGTACCAACCTAACAAGAAGCAAAAATGTCGATGTTCAAGAGTGACTAGCTACTGCAGGTAACCAATGAAGACTTCCAAAATTTTTCCCCCACCATTGTGGGTGAGTACCCCAATTATTTTTGAAAACAAGCTTGAAGGGGATAGCATATTCTTGTAATATAAGTTCAACCTTCGAACGAATCCAACCTAGTGATAGTTTAACGAGCACTAGGGAGGAGAAGCTCTAGTCTCGTCATGGTGACGAGTCCAATGTCATCATAGTTTAATGAGTCCGACATAGGTAAAACTTGGAGTCTTTTTCATGTTTAGAGAGTTTGAAAAAGACACGGAAAAGAAAAATCCAGGGGGGTCCTTTTTCGTAAATTTATCCCTCGAGCCTGAAAACGTATAAAATAATACTCGAGAGAACCACTTGATCATTACGATCAAGGAGTACATTTTGTAATTAGTGGCCTTGATCTGAAAAAGTAGAAAAGTGATCGAAGACACGTCGTTTCGTAACCAATATCGAGCTTGAAACAACAAAACTCCAGCAATCTTTTCACGTTTATACAGTTATAAAAGAGCTCAAAGTGGACCACCTTTTATTTCGTTTAACGACTTAAAAGGGAAAAACTCAGCAATCTTTTCATCTTTTATGAGTCAGAAAAGAGCTTAAAGAAGACTCATCCTAGAGGAATGAGTGGTATAAAGGGTAGCAACTGGTTCCAACAATGGTGGAACTGCTCAAAACATGTAATGGTCAAGAGGCTGGGTAATAAAACCACTCATCGTTGCAGTTCCTCAGGAAAGGAAAAACAACCAAGTGAAAGCATATGATTGGCCAAAGAGATGGTGGCAATGGAATGAAATAACCAAGGCTCATCTAGCATAATTTAGCGGATAAAAATGACAATCACAAGATGTAAATTGGGTATGGGTTCATTTTTACACAAGCTTGAACCATGGAGAACTTTGCTTGGATTCGGTTTCATGTTTACACAAGCTTGAAATGAAAAACTATGCTTGTTATAAGTTGTCATGCCCCCATCATAATGATGCAAATCGAGGTACATGCCCCCGATGCTTCATTGCATTCAACGAAGTGGATGGAATGACGGTTCACTTTCAAGATCTTGGAAAGACTCGACTTGGATTTTATGAGATCGTAATCAAAGACTCGATTTGGAAAAGGGAGTTATTTCATTTTTTAATGAGGTTGACACAGTAAAAGAACTATCCTCATAACCATGTTTCATTTTTTAACGAGGTTGACACAATATCAAGAACTTTCCTCAAGACTCCTTGTTTCATTTTTTAACGAGCTTGACACCAGACAAGGAACTATGCTCCATGATCCTTGTTTTATTTTTTAACGAGGTTGACACAAAATCAAACTATCCTCAGGCCCTTGCTTCATTTTTTAACGAGTTTGACACAAGATGAGAACTATCCTCGAACTCCTTGTTTCATTTTTTAATGAGGTTGACACAAGATAAGAACCATCCTCAGACACCTTCTTTCATTTTTTAATGAGGTCGGCACAAGAAGAAGAACTCTCCTCGGTACTCCTATTCATGGGCCATATGAGAACATGGCTCCCATGAGGTCTTTGTGAGATGGAAGAACTGCACTCTGGGAGGAATACATGTCATGATGCACTAATGACAGATTAAGTTCCAATATCCCCAGTACATGATGTACGAGACCATCTACATGATCATCAGTAGAGGCAGAGACGGAATGGGTAGCCACATAATTGACGTGAGGTTGGGAAGGCACTGCTTGTGAGAAAGAACCGATAGGGGATGACAGCTACAGAGGAGGCATCGGGGGACTAAAGAATGATAATTAATCTATAGTAACCATTCTTCCATCATGCGGAAAACAAACCACACGGAAAAGTGAAGAGACGAGGACCCCCATGGCATAAACATAGTCACGGCCAAGGAGAAGACTGAAATCTAAAGCACCTTGGACAACCATTACATCTATATAGACAATTTTTCCCTCCAAAGTAATAGGAAGCTTCGGGAGGATCCCTAAAGGTTGACTGGTTCCTCCGTCAAACGCCAACAGATTCTGCGTGACTGGCACAAGCTGTGGGGAACCCAAAGCTTGCCAAGTAGTGAAAGGCATGAGGCTACACAATGCACCCTCATCCAAGATAGTTCCAGGCACTGCCTTATCATAGGGGTGTACGGTAATTTGGAAAGGCACATAGGATGGAAGGCAGAATGTAGTCAATTGACTCCAGTCAAAGGAAATGACTGAACTACTTGGTGGGGGAATCGTATGATTGCCCCCATGCTCTACAAGAATAGAAGAAGGACCCTCTAAACCAGCTGGGATAGGAAGGTTGTTCTCAGACTCAGGAGAATCTAATGAGATGAGAAGAACATGAGTAGTATAATCATGATGCTCTTCCACAACGGAGTGATTAATGGGTGGTGAATCCAAGTCGGCACACTTTCCGACCAATGGTTGGTTAGGAATAGGCTGAGCATGGCCAGATTCGAGAAGAGAAGAGTGGACAAGAGAAGAATCTAGGTTAATCTCGTTGTCAACCAAGAGAGGGTCTGAAGAGAGCCTCTGATAACCAATGGGAATTTGAGGTGAAGAAGCTATAAGACTTTCCAAAATGGCAGAAGCTTTATCCATGAATGGACAAAGGTGAAGGGGATGGTTTCCTTCACACAGTCTACAAGGGAATCGAATCTTCCCTTTCTTCTTACTGCTGCCAGTCGATAGGGTAGCATCATCATAAGCTTCAGAGGACGATGAGGGATGAGCCGAATCATGAGACCAAACTTCTAATATCCTTGGAATAATAAGACAGTAACGAAGAAGATGGTCACCCTTGTACAATTTACAAGGAAACTTAACCTTCCGCAGAGGAGCAGGAGGTGGTCTGACCTGAGATGTACTCGAAGCAATAGCTGCACAGGTGGGCTTGCGTTTATCAGAATTCATCTTCTTCTTCATCTTCTTCTTCTTCTTCTTAGTCTCCTAGTTATTAGATGTGAAACTTTCACCAAGCAAAGGAGGAGATGAAGGTGAAAAAACAAGGGAAGAAGGTGTAGGCTCAACCTTGGAATCAACGTGTCGTGGTTCAGACGAGGAGATGGTGGAATAGGAGTCATGACACTTGGGACCACTGAGGTTTAAAGCAACCAAATGGGCAAACCGATGGTTAACCCAGGCAAGGACAATTGTTGCCATATATGGAGCACCGAAATTTCCAAAAGGTGGAAACTGACCAGGATTTCCATCTGGGGGAAGACTTGGGCCAGTAGACTCTAGGAAAGTTGCCATCAGGAACAAGCCTGAAAAACACTCTTATCACAACCAAGAACTCGAACTATTACCAAGAATATTTCATGGGTAGAAAATTTTATGACACAGGAACAAAACTTGACCTTTTCATATTTCAAGAGTTGAGAAAAGGATGAAAAGGTGACTCTATCTCTTTCGAGGTTTAATGAGCTTGAAAGGACAAGTGCTCAGATGGACCTTTTCTTTTAAGGATTCCAAAAAGGAACGAAAGTGACTACTCTGGAGAACTAGGCAAAAGGTTTACCAAACAACCCGTAAAACTACATATACAACTTGGCGATCATATGAAAACCAAGGACTTTCCGTATGGCAGTCAATCTTCCCAAATGATGTGTTTGGTGCATTACGGTTTACAAGGCGATAGACACGGATTCCTAAGGATATAGGATGATAACCTAGTGGGGTCTCCCAACATATACTCCACAGTACTAGTAGTGCAAGTCTGTACTAGCAGCTATTGAGTCACAAAAGGAGGAATCACCCAACCTTAGTGAAACCAATAGTGACTAGGTTTAACGACGTCGGAGCACGTCTCTAGCGTAGACCTCTAAATAATGTGTGTTATGTTCCAATGCATTGTTAGGTTCATTCAGTTCATTTTAGAGTTGACTTTGAATTATGTTTCAATTTCTAGGCCTTACCGTATGCATATCAAACCTAGGATGCAGCTAGAATGAGTAAAGAATCTTTCACTTCAATGAACACCTACTTACAGAAAGGTAGAAAGTTCATCCCCAAACGAACACAAGTGAATGCAAACACTAAGAAACACAATGCATCAATACACTAATCTCACGATGCATCAATACTACTAATGAAAGATTTAGATTTCTCTTTTCTTCTCAAACATGAAAATTCGAAATGCACATATACTTTCACTTTCTTATACCAAATGAATGCAATCCCTTAATTTTTTGTTTTGAATTTAAAGAGACAAACAAGCAAGTGTGAACTCATCGATCCAAACAATTGTGATCTATGCTTGGTAGTGAAGAAATCGAATCAACATAAAAAATTCGTTCAATAAACGACACTAAAAATCAACCAGCAAGAAAACAAGCAACGAAAAAGCCTCAAGCAAATCAATAAGACGGTTGTGGATGAACCTTAGATAGATAAGCAACCCAAGCAAATGGTTCGAAATGCTTAAGAGAGCTAGGTTACGGGGTCTAAAAACACAAGATTCACTTAAATGAAATCAATGAGATAGTACCTTAACCAAAAGCAATCAAAACAAGCCAATGAGAAACAAGAAACAATAGGGGATAAACAAGATTGATGGATTCAGGAGGTAAAGTTGTAAAAACAACTTTACAGGAATCGTCGCAGGTGTTACACTGACAACTAGAGACTAGTCGTTGGTGTTACACTGACAACTAGAGACCAGTAGCTAAAGTACACTTGTTTTTAACGACGGTCCGATTTTAGGAGCCATCGCAGGAATTAAACTAGAAACCCGAGACGAAATCCAAATAGTCACGAGAAGCTAGAACATCAATGACGTCGTCGCGACTATTAGGCTATCTTTAGCGACAATCTTAATTAAGCAAAAGACAAAGTAAAATCACCTAAATGACACCAGATTATTTTTTCAGACAGTAAGGGGACTCCCCAGATTGACCCAGGTAACCCAAAAACTGATAGTTTAACCAAAAAATTCAAGTGACACCAAATCAAAACCAAACAAAAGCAAACAAGAGAAAAAACATACAAAGGTCTCCCCAATGGAGTCGCCAACTTGTGATGTAGGAAAGTGTTCCCTCTGCAGACAGAGGCAACCCCTCTAGCCCTAGAGTGGGTCTAGTCAGAGCAAAACAAATCAGCAATTGATTTCCTTAAACAGTCATCGTTGGAGGCCTACCTCAAACCAGTGGTTGATGAAGTTTCGTTGCACTGCTCCAGCTTTAGTTTCCTTCTCCCTAATGAGAAATTAACCTGAAACAATACAAGGAAAACAATAGAGCACGTAACCGAGAACAATAATGATCTATTTACACATAAAGTCAAGAAATCATGAGCTATCAAGTAAATTACATACAAGACACAAGATATCATCATTGATTGTATTAATAATGAATCAAGAGCAAAGTTTACAACCAAGTCTTGATGTTGCAAGCCTTCTTGGAGGGTCCAGCCAGTATTTTCAAGCATTCACTCTTCAAGGATGAATCTCCCAACATACAATGTCTCTCTCTCACTCATAAGATTTAATACAAAATTAAGGGCACTCCATAACCTCTCACAAGCTATTAACAATCCCACAGTTATCACACCACACTAGCTATCTATCAAACTCAAAAGAACTAGTAGCACTGCCCAGCCAAAATAACTAAAAACTAGTTTAGAAAGCCAACAAATCATAGCAATGGTGAGTGATTTTATAGGAGAAGGAGTCTCTATGAAATGAGGGAGAGGGAGCTCATCCTCAAGGAAGGTAGCACAAAAGACGGAACTACCATTCCAAAGGTGGAAGGGTAACCCAAACTGACCCAACAACCAGGTCTAGAGACATCCAGAAGGCCGAATGTTGGAAAAAATTCACCCAATTTGGATCGTCGCTAGCCGCAAACTAGGTCTCCGCGATGGCAACGCTAGGGGGCAATGCAGACAGACCCATCATCACTATATATAGCTCATAACCTCGTGCCGGGTCTAGAAATATGACCGTCATGGGAAAAAGATGTGCACCTGTGACAGAGTTGCGATGAGACCATTTATGACATCGGATCGTCGCATCTATCGATGAGATAGAAACTTAGGGAATGAGGGTCAATTTGAAGCATCAGAGAGCATTTTCTGAATCTTCTTACATCAATGGGAAGATATAAACATGTTTATTGGACACATGACACAGCAGAGGGACTGAGATGAGGACAACGACAAATTACTGTGTAACACTTATGAGGAATTACTGGACACCAAGGTGCTTATAAGATTGGATCATTAGTGAGCCGATTTAAATCTGGTGATTCTAAAGTTGCTACAAATGGCAACTGTTGGTTCAAGTCAGGTTGAACATACTCAGGATATGATGGAATCGCCTAAGAAATAGGTCTTTGCATACTGACATAGGGCATCTGCATTTGGTAACCTTGGTATGGTTGTTGAACAAAACCAGTATAAGGTGGTTGTTGATAACCAGGTTAAATGTGTGGTTGTCCATAACCTACAAAGCCTTGTTGACCAAGACCTTGGTAAGCTTGAGATTGACAAAAACTAGGTTGAGCCTGTGGAACAAGTCCAAACTGGGGTTGGAATTGCTGGAATTAGGGTTGTTGAAATTGAGTTTGCCACTATTGTTGAATCAACTGTTGTTATTGTTGGTGCAATTGTTGTGGATTTAATGGTTGTTGTTGTCCAACAATGAAAGGTTGGCCAGGTTGTGAATAAATTATACTAGTGTAAGTCTGGGTTAGTGTAGATAAGGTACAATAACCTGAGGTTTTTGCTAAACTTTAGAAACAAATGGTTGTTGTACAACAACTTGAGGAGCTTGAGCTTCTTGACTTGAAACTTGTGATTGCAAGGTAGAAGGATCAGTTTGTACAGGTTGAGATACAACAATTTGAACTTGTGATTGTTGTACAATAGTAACAACATGTGTAGTAGGAACAATTGACACAGTTTGCATTGGTTGTGTTGGATACATAAGCCTTGGTTGAACTGACATTGTTGGTTTCCAGTGATAAACTCTAATTCCAGATTGACCTAAATATTGTGGGATTTTACCATATGGAAATCCTCCAGAATAAGGAGGATACAGTGAATACGAATCTCTCCATATGGTGGCAATCTAGTATTTAATGGATACATAGGTCTTTGTTGACCAGATTGCCCAGCTTGATACTGATACGTAGGATCAAATTGTTGAGTTCCCATTAGAGAATAACCAAGTAAAATTCTGGTTGAGGACATGGGTGATGACCATGGTGTAGAAGAAGCCCCTAAGTGGGTTCTAGACAATCATTGGTAACCAACTGGAATGGATGATTCACCATATAGGTGCAAATCAAGTGTGGTAGAAATCATCAAGAAGTTACAACAGAAGATTCTGTTGTAGCTGCATCAGATGATACAATATGAGATGTTGATGGTTGTTCAGCCATAGTTAACTGACCCAAAAGTTGTCCTAAAGATTCGACGGGTACTTGAAAAGAAGCAGGATCAAATGAAGTGAAAAAATCAGGAGTATTAAGGTAAATATAAAGCCTAGTTCCAAAGTGAAACGAGGTTCCAGGTGTGGAATCTTCTTCCAATTCCTCCTCTATAACAATTAAACCTAGTGGAAGAACTTCACCATCAAGTCCGTAAAATATTTATGGTGTTAATGAAGTTGAAGTTTCAATAGTTACTGATGTCTAAGGGGTAACCAATTGATCGTCTTCTGGTAAAGTAACAAATTCTCAATGTTGAAATTCAAAGTCTAGATGTTCGAGTAAATGAACAACAGTTTCAGTAAGAGGTTCCTCAACAGCTTCAGGTTCAGATGTGACTTTTGTTTGAACTAGGATAGATTCTGGATTAACTTCTCGTTGAACTGATTCAAGTTTAGAAGTACTTTCGTGTTGAGTAATTTCAATTTGAGGATCAACTTGTTGTTGAAAAACTTCGGTTACTGTTTCACTAGGATCAGTTCTAATTTCCTCAGGTAATTGTGAAACTTCCTCTTCAGGAACGGATGTGCCAGAAATAGTCGGAGTAATTGGAGTCTCTTTACTTACTGATATAGATGGTTTAGGTAAATCAGATGAAGAACTAGGAGTTCTTGATGTACTAGACTCATTTAAGCGAGACCACTTTTCCTGAATTGGTGTCGCTTTGGGAGGCAAAGATGGTTTGCTCGTTGTTATCCACGAACGACGGGGTATGGGTTGATGTTCCTCCACGATTGCTGATTAATTTTATTATCAAAAAAGTGTTGGAAATAATACTGAGAGGGGGGGTGAATCAGTATTAGCAACTCAATAATATTTCATTTTCAAATTTTGATTCATATACACTACTTCAGTCAATGAAACTTGCGTGTATATGCAACTGTATATAAGGAAACTAGCGTATACCATGTAAACTTATAATTTAGTTAATTCTTCATAAGTTGATCTTTAATATGTGCATCAAAACCATATAAACAGTAACCAGGAGCAGTAAAATAGAATAGATAGTCACACACATGAACACAAGATATGAGGTGGAAACCCAATGTGGGTGAAAACCACCTGCTGCAATCGTCTGTATCTTTCTTTTAATAAGAAATTTCTTCTTACATTGTTTTGTACTAGTGCAGTCTTATACCAGTACATAGGATTCTACCTGCAGAAGGCTACAACCTTCTCTCATTCTCCAGATTCTCCTAGAAGGGAGCTACAACCCCCTAGCTCTTGTACTAGCTGATGTACTAGTACGTAGGTGCTGACCTACAGAAGGCTACAACATTCTCTTTTCTTCCAGGGACCATGTTTCATAAATTTTTGGACTGGATCCATTAATAACATCAATCAAATGTCAAATATATCTACATTGACCAATCTCCTTTCCACCAACCAAAAACTGAATCAAACAATCACTTCTCTAAATGTTGTAACCAGAATACAGTAACAATAACCAGAACCCAAGCCAAAACCCAAAACACTGCAACAACAACCAAAAGTAGCTAAAGAATATTTTATGAGATGTACGCTACTTCAATGTGATGAACCTATGTGCATACGCACTTGTATCAAGGCAAACCTATGTATACGCACCTTTGAAATTCTGAACCAACGTGTATAAGCACCTTTGCTATAAGGAACCTGTGTACAGATCTGTAAATGATGGTTTAACCTTTACAATTATTTAGACATTAGATATACGCAGATCATCATATTTACAGATTACGACATGCACCAATTATTAAGATAAAAGATAAAAACCACATAAAGATACTTCTCTTCAAGCCTTAAGATCTTGACCCATCAATAGAAGTTATCCTTCATCAAGTGCTCAGGTTCATCCTTGATTTAGATCCAGTTGTGCACTATAACCCAATAACCTGTAATCTATATCTTTCTCTTCATTAGATATGCAATTCGTAAGTTCCTTTGCCTAATGATCTTCTCATACTTTTATAGTCCTAGGCCTTACTCAATACCATGGTCTAAAACCACCTAGAATCAATACCTTGGTCCAAATACCTAGGGTCAACACTTCGGACAAGATATCTTGGACCAACACCATGGGTCACAATACCATGGACCAAATACCAAAAACCAAAACAAAGTTTTTCAACATGTACATGCCTTTCCTTCTGTGAAAGTGCATGTGTACACATACACAACTTTTAGTCTATGAATCCACGTGTACAAGCGGCTTGGTTAATGGGAACCTATGTATACCTTTCTTTCTTCATTATGCGAGCCTAAACTATGATCTATCATTTGTGAGAGTTGCCATCAAGGACAACACCTGTGTCATAGCACCAAATCTATGTCATAATGCCAACAATCTCCCCCTTTAGACTTGATGGCAACCCCAAGTCACTCTCTCCCTTTGTCATCAAGGGCAAAGGGTTATGCCCCCCGTGATTACATGCTGAATTTTCTGATATGTTGAAGTGTGTTGTCCATGCTCCCCCTAACTGTAGGCAAGGTCTACAAAAAGATGTTCTACAAGAAGAACATGACTCTATACATCATAAATGACCTTCCTATCACCAAAGACTCATACATAAATCCATCTCCCAACCAAGTGGGGATATACCAAGATTGACTCATCCACCCAACCAAGTGGGGATATACCAAAATTTACTCATCCAACCAATTGGGGATATACCAAATGTTTATACATGACAGAATAAGAACATTACATCATCGATCCCATGCATAGTGGGGAAACAAAATAGGTCATTACATGACCTTGATAATAAAAGATATACAATACATAGAGACCAAATATCTAAAACAAGACCATGAAAGTCATCAGCAACTATCATCAGCAGCTTCTGTTAGTCACCATCTAGACCTGCAACCATGATCTCCCCCTAAACCTATTCCACTTGAAACAAAACAATTGTGAATTTGTACCAAGATCTTTTAGGATAATGCCAACAATGCATTATTATAAGTATATGCTCCCCCTAAACCTATTCTAGATGATCATTATTAGACCCATATCAGACCCTTTTCATCCTGAGACTGGCCCACTGTTTTTCTTCAAACCATCATATACACGACTGTATCCATAGCAACCGGCATATGTACACGGATATGCTTCATGAAACTCGTGTACAACCACTTTTCTCTGAAACAAGTTTCAACAGTAATATGATTCATAAACTACTCCCATCTTCTGTCTGATATATTCAAATGTCTCTCTAGGTAGTGGTTTGGTGAATATATCGGCAACCTTTTCTTTGGAGGGAACATACTCCAATTTGACCTTTTGTTCAAGCACTTGTTCATGGAGAAAATGATATTTGATAGGTATGTGCTTGGTCTTGGAATGCATGACTGGATTGTTTGAAATAGTGATTGCACTTGTATTATCACATAGAATGGAGATGGGTGGAGTACATGTGATCTGAATGTCTTGCAATATTTACATAATCCAAAGGAGTTGTGTGCAGCAAGATGTAGCAACCACATATTCTTCTTTATCTATAGATAATGCAACTGAACTTTGTTTCTTGCTGAACTAAGATACTAATTTGGAACCCATATAAAATGCACCATTACTAGTGCTTTTTCTGTCATCCACGCTTCCTGCCCAATCTAAATTTGTATTTTCATGAAGTGTAAGATCTTTATCCATAGGATACCATAAACGAAATTTATGTGTTCCTTGAAGATATTTGAAAATCCTTTTGACTGCATGAAGGTGTGATTCCTTTGGATTTGCTTGGAATCTTCCAAATTTTCCCACTACATGCATGATGTCTGGTCAGGTACTTGTTAGATAAAGCAGACTGCCAATCATGGATCTATTGTTTGGTTGATGTACTACTACTAATTCATCATTTGAATTGAGACTGCATCCTGTTACCATAGGTATACATACTAGTTTAGAATCTTCCATGCCATATTTTTTCAAGATCTACTTGAGATACCTAGTTTGTGATAGAAAAATACCTTCTTATTTTTGTTGAACTTGTAAACCAAGAAAATATGTGAGTTCACCAAGCAGGGACATTTCAAATTCTTTCTGCATTACCAAAGTGAAGTTTTGACTCATGGCTTCTTCATTGCTACCAAAAATGATATCATCAACATACACAACAAGTATTAGTAATTTATCATTGTCAATCTTTGTATATAGATTGCTATCAGTTGATCTTTTTGAAAAACCTTGTTGATGGAGGTATTTGTCAAGACGATAGTACCAGGCCCTTGGAGCTTGTTTTAGACCATAGAGAGCCTTTTTGAGTCTGCATACATGTTTGGATCATTTCCAAGGATGAATCCATCTGGTTTTTCAATATATACTTCTTCTTCTAAGTCTCCATTAAGAAAGGCATATTTTACATTCTAAAAGCTAGAAAGAGTAAGGAACATTCTTATGGTTTCAAGTCTAGCAACAGGTGCAAAAGTTTCTTCAAAATATATACCTTCTTGTTGAGCATATCCTTTACAAACAAGTCTAGCCTTGTTTCTAATAACTTCTCCATTTTCACTCAGCTTGTTTTTGAATATTCATTTCATTCCTATGATATTTAACTAATTCCCAAGTATTATTCTTTTCAATTTTCTCAAGCTCTTCATTCATGGCCTTGACCCAACATTCATATTTGCATGCTTCGTGTGCATTTTGAGGTTCGATGGTGGAAACTAATGCTATATAGCTTGAAGCTTCTGTAATAGTTCTTCTTGTCTGCACACCTGCCTCTTTTTGTCCTAAAATTTGAGTCTCTGGATGATTTTTCTGCACATACCTAGATGAAGTCTTTTCCTCTACTATTATCTGTTCTTCTGGTGCTTCATTGGTTTCTTCTTCAGAATTTGTTTGATTTGATGTGGAAGGATAATCCTCATCTTATTCATAATCTTCTGTTTTTACCCTCTTTGGATTTTTGCCTGCTTCATCAACCACAACATCAATACTTTCAACAACTTTTCCAATTATTTTATTATAACACTTATATCCTTTACTTCGGGAAGAGTAACCAAGGAGAATGCCTTCATCTGCTCTAGGTTCAAACTTGCCAAGGTTTTCATCAGTCCTTTTGATGTAGCATTTGCTTCCAAAAAATTTGAAGTATTTTACAGTACGAGTCTTACCATACCAAAGTTCATGTGGAGTTTGAGTGTTCTTTACCCGAACGTTTGTTTTGTTGAGAATAGTGACGACAACAAATGCAGCTTCACCCTAGAAGGTTGCAAGAGTTCCAGACTCATCTAGCATGGGATGAGCCATTTGTTGAATAGTTCTATTCATTCTTTCTACCACTCCATTTTTCTAAGGAGTCCTTACGGTAGATAATTCCCTTTTTATTCCATGTTCTTCACAAAATTTGAATAATTCATCTGAGGTAAATTCCCCTCGTCGATCATACCTAAGGCATTTGATTTTGCGATTTGATTCATTTTCAACCAACACTTTGAAGGCTTTGAACTTTTTAAATGCTTCACTTTTATGCTTTAGAAGTCCTATCCAACACATTCTGGAAAAGTCGTCAATGAATAATATAAAGTATTCTTCTCCACGAGGTCACTTTTTCCTTCATGGACCACATGAATCAGTATGAACAAGTGTAAGAGGCTTACTAGTTGATCCTTCCTTCTTAGGGAAATGAGCTCTGGTTTGCTTACCAAATTGACATGATTTTCATATTGTATTTTATGGAATGTTGATATCTGGAAGATCACGAACAACCTTGTATCTACATGATTTTCTTATTTGAGAGAAGCTTAGATGCCCCAATCTTTTGTGCCATAGCCAGTTTTCATCATTTTTTCTTAGGTAGCACGGTTGCTATCCTCCCTTGAGTATGTATAGGTTATTTGGAGTTCTTATACCTTTGATCTCTGTTTCTCTTGTATCAAGCTCAGGAAAAACACATCCATTTAATCGAAATACTACCTCATTTCCTTGATCACACATTTGACTGACACTAAATATATTATGCTTTAGATAATCAACATACATAACATTCCCATCTTTAACCTTTTCTTTTAAGAGAACAGAGCCTTTACCTTTTATGAATGCAGGAGTGTCATTTCCAAATGAGACCTTCTTTTCCTTTTGTAAAGAATTATATGACTAAAGTTTTTCTTTATCACCTATCATGTGTTTCGAACATCCACTATCAATGTACCATTGATTTTCTTGTCCTTCTACATACAAGGCTATACCACATCTTTCTATTTGTGGTTCTTTCTTTCTCCATGTTTTGGGACCTAATGAAGTTTGCTCCTTCTGAGATGTTTGCTGAAATTTACTCCTGCATTCAGAATCTTCATGTTCGAAGTTGTTACAGATAGAGCATTCTATTTCATTTTCAAGAGTAGAAAAGTTATTGTAGGTCCTTTTCATGATCCCAGTCACATTCCTTTGATTTTTTGCTTCTCTAGTCATGATGGTCTTGTAAGAAACACATTGAGCAGCTTTGTGTCCAATGTTATGACATGAAAAACATTGGCCATTAAAGAAATTCCCACGATAATCGAACCTACTAACCTGGTGATTGTAGTTTCCATTAACATTCATTCTTGAAGCAAATTGAGTATGATTTACCTGAGGTTGGTTGTAATTTCTATTCATCCTTGAAGTAGATTGAACCCAATTTACCTGGTGATTTGCTTTATGCCTTTGCTGACGATTGTCAAACTATTCACTTCTCCTTGATGCATCAAGATAGCTTTTAGAGGTTGATGACTTCTGTGCTTGAGATGCTTCTTTAGTATATCCAAGACCTGTCTTTATCAGAGGAGAACACTGCAATTTGATAATTTCATC
Organism: Pinus taeda; assembly: GCA_000404065.3. Classification (NCBI taxonomy): domain Eukaryota; kingdom Viridiplantae; phylum Streptophyta; class Pinopsida; order Pinales; family Pinaceae; genus Pinus; species Pinus taeda. Next base: position 138,193 of record APFE030910972.1, on the reverse strand, counting down.
TAAAGTTTTTGATCCTTTAGCAAATCTGAGATTGAGAGCTTTTGTTTTCCCAATATCTTTTCTTAGACCCACAATTTCACATTCTAGTTTTTCATTATGTTTTTCCCTTTTAGCAAGCTGGAATGTCAGAGTATCTATAATCATATTCTTTTCTTCTAACCAAATTTTAAGTTTAGAAATTTCTTCATAAAGACCATATTCATCTAAAGCATCCAAGAAATCATCATCTTCAAAATCCATCAGAAGTCTATAGTCATTGCCATGTTCATCTTCATCACTATTTGATAAACCATCGCTATCTTCATGCGTATAATAGCTTTTCGTACTTACATTCTATTTTCTATTCCATTTTGTTGATTCCTTACCTTTATCAAGCTTATCTTTATGAGGACATTTGGCGGCATAATGACCGACTCTTCCACAAGCAAAGCATTTGAAAGGTAGCTTACCTCTGAATCTTCCAGAACCCCGTTGAAGGTTCTTGACAAAGTTTGCTTCTTCCTCTCCTTCTGAAATATGTCCTAATTCATTGAGTTCTTCTCTTCCCAAAGCTTTGAATGCAGCTTCTCTCATATCTGATGGACCCCCTTTTCTCATTTCAAAAGCAGTTAGGATTATGTGCAGCTGTGTCATAGTAATACTCTGAAGATTCTGTTTTTCCACTATGGTAGAAACTTTTGATTCAAACTTAGAAGACAAGGATCTTAAAACCTTTTCAACTACAATAAATTATTTTATCTCTTCACCCAAGTTTTTCATGCGATTAACAATCTCATCTATACTTAAGAAGCAATTAGCTATACTTTCATCATTGTGCGTTTTGAGAGTTTCAAATTGAATTATGAGAGATTGTAGTTTTGCACGTTTTACCTGATTATCTCATTCATAGCTTAGAATGTTCTTGTCCCATATTTCTTTGGTGGTTTTGAGCTGGATAATCTTGGCAAATTCTGATTGTGACAGACTCCCCAATAATGTATTGACATCCTTGGAATTTGTTTCATACTGCTTTTTACTTGTTGTGTCTGTAGGAACTGTTAATGGAAATGTGTATCCTCCTTCCATGATTTCCTAAACTTTTGTTCCAAGAGATTTAAGATAGGTTGTGGTTCTTACCTTCCAATAGATGAAGTTGCTCCCATCAAAGATTGGTGGTCTAATGGATCCCTCTCTTTCGTAGGTACTCATGATGATAGATCTTCCTTCAAGCGATCAAGCTTCTTCTGAAGGACCTGCTCTGATACCAATTGTTGGAAATACTACTGAGAGGGGGGGTGAATCAGTATTAGCAAGTCAATAATATTTCATTTTCAAATTCTAATTCATATATGCTACTTCAGTTAATGAAACTTACGTGTATACGCAACTGTATATAAGGCAACTAGTGTATACCCTGTAAACTTATAATTTAGTTAATTCTTCATAAGTTTATCTTTAATCTATGCAGCAAAACCATATAAATAGTAACTAGGAGCAGTAAAAATAAAATAGACAGTCACACACATGAACACAAGATATAAGGTGGAAACCAATGTGGGTGAAAACCACCTGCTGCAATCATCTCTATCTTTCTTTTAGTAAGAAACTTTGTTTTACAATATTTTGTACTGGCGTAGTCTTACACGAGTACGCAGGATTCTACCTGCAAAAGGCTACAACCTTCTCTCATTCTCCAGCTTCTCCTGGAAGGGATCTATAACCCCCTAGATCTTGTACTAGCTGATGTACTAGTACATAAGTGCTGACCTATAGAAGGCTACAACCTTCTCTTTTCTTCCACTCACCACATTTCATAAATTTTTAGACTGGATCCATCAATAATATCAATTAAACATCAAATATATCTGCATTGACCAATCTCCTTTGCACCAACCAAAAACTGAATCAAAGAATCACTTCTCTGAATGTTGTAGCAAGAATACAGTAACAGTAACCAGAACCCAAGCCATAACCCAGAACACTACAACAGTAATCAGAAGTAGCTAAAGCATATTTTATGAGACGTATGCTACTTCAATGTGATGAACCTACATGCATAAGCACTTGTATCAAGGAAAACTTATGTATAAACACTTTTGAAATGCCGAACTACCATGTATGCATGCCTTTGCTATAAGGAACCTATGTACAAATCTATAAATGATGGTTTAACCTTTACAATTATTCAGACATCAGACCCAGATCATCACATTTACAGATTACGACATGCACCAATTATTAAGATAAAAGATCAAAACCACACAAAGATACTTCTGTTCAAGCCTTAAGATCTTAACCCATCAATAGAACTTATCCTTCATCAAGCACTCAAGTTCATCCTTGATTTAGATCCAGTTGTGCACTATAACCCAATAACATGTAATCTAGATCTTGCTCTTCATTAGATATGCAATTCATAAGTTCCTTTGCCTAATGATCTTCTCCTCCTTTTATAGTCCTAGGCCTTACTCAATACCATGGTCCAAAACCACCTAGAATCAATAACTTGGTCCAAATACCTAGGGTCAACACTTTGGATAAGATATCTTGGACCAATACCATGGGTCGCAATACCGTGGACCAAATACAACGAACCAAAACCAAGTTTTCCAACATGTACGCACCTTTCCTTCCATAAAAGTGCATGTGTATGCATATGCGCCTTTTAGCCTGCGAACCCGCATGTACACGTGGCTTGGTAAATCAATGGGAACCTGTGTATACCTTTCTTTCTTCATTCTGTGAGCCTAAACTATGATCTGTCATCTGTGAGAGTTTCCATCAAGGAAAACACCTATGTCATAGTGCCAAATCTATGGCATAATGCCAAAAAAAAAAAATAAACAAAAAGGGGTATACTAGGCAAAAGGTTTACCAAGCAACTGTGAACTGCATAATACCTCCTGGTGAACCAAGAAGTACAAGTAGGAAATCTCCTCGAATGCTATGTTCGGTGTATCACAGTTTACAAGGCGGCTAACTCGGTTACTTACGGATGGATAGAAACGTAGAGTTGTCCTCCCATATATACTCAAAAGTATGTGGAGGCCGAGTGCGTATAAGCGTTATTTAATGTAAAACCGTACAGTGAGAGCATTCCCATATACTTTACGTATTGTAACACCACCCTATATACCTAAAGGTACATGGACCAGCTACGATATACTCACATACGTGGAATGCGGTATCACACTCGGGATGTATTGTAGACAAGTTAGCAACAACTTCTTTGTTTTACGATGCTAGAACACGTATCTAGCCTAGAACCACTAAATTTTCTCATTAATGAAAATGCTCCATTAGGTAAATTGATGTTTATTTTAAGTTGATCTTGCTTAGGAATTTTCATTTCCAGTTCACCACGTGATGTATTTTGAAATTCCTAGGAATGCAACTATCATGATAAGCATTCTTTCCATTCAGTTTAACAATGAAAATCCTAGCTACTTATGGATAAAGCAATCATATTTCTTTTGATCAAAGAGCAAAGAGCACAATCTAAATGAAAATTCCCTACACTATTCCTATCAGCACACACAAAATTTTCAATGCAACATGCATGTATTTCTTTTTGAATTCCCTTAATGTGAATGAACAAAAAGGAAAACTAATACACAATTGATTAATAAACTCTTTTCATAAAAATGATGATTTTGCGACAATTTCTTTTCAAGGAAAGGAAGACTTTACAACACTTCTGTTTTCAAAGAAATGAGGAATTACGACACTTTCAACTAAAAGACTAATAATATGCATACATCAATCAATCAATATTTCATGAATGAGGACATTATGAAAATTAAACTTTTGAAGGAAAAGATGATTTTACGACACTTTCTTTTGACAAAGATCAATCGACTAAAACTAAATTTCGACTCTAGATTGAAAATGGCAAAGCAAATACATAAGAAACATTTATCAATCCTAGTCTAAGTAGGGCCAGGTAAGGAAATGAAAAACTATTTTCAGTGACAAGACATCATTGACATTCAGCAAATCATTCAAACAGGAGAAAATTGGCACAAAATGTCAGCTCCTAGATGGGAAACTGGCCCTCAAGGGATCAATGCAGGCTACAGTGAGAGATAGTGCACTTTAGTGCACTAGCTCTATATGAGAAGTGCATTGCAATGCACTGTGTCCTTCATTGGGTTGTGCTTGTGATAGTAAGTCATTTTTGAAGGCAATTGGACACATTTTTGACTCAATTTTCTATGAAATCTGATTGAAATTCAATCAATGACTACAATTACAATATTAGAACTGTCTTAAGAGGCTGATAAGCTACTAATATGGATGATCGTTCCCCAATGGAATCACCAATTTCTTTTGGAAATTTTTAGCGTTTACGAATAAACGCTTAAACCCCTAGACTAGTAGCTAAGTCTAGAACAATAATACAAAGCATTCTCTACTTTTTCTATAACCAATAGATTAAATAAGATAGTAAAGAAGCCCACTTGTAGCTCTCGCTTACTCCTTATCTCCCTTGATCAATTTAGTCGCTCCTTTCGGTACTTAATCCGCTTGAAAAGTACCTGCACACAGACAGAAGACAAAAACCTATCAAAGGATATGATAATGATCTATTGATTAAACATAGAATGGAATCAAGTTCATAATACACCTATGAAAGCATCAGTGGAAAATACAAACATATGGAAAAAGATTTGGACACTTTATTAGTAAAAGGAAGAGTTACAACCCAATTTGCTTGATTCAGTATCACTCCTCCAGTTCAATCCCATCCTCTCCTCATAATAAGCAAGACATTTTGACATCATTACAATATTTGAAACTAACTCAAGCCTCATACTAACATCATCTCCCTATAATTCAATGATTTCCAGCCCTTGATCACTTAGATGAGTGGTCTTTTTATAGGTGAATGAAGGAAGTTATGCGATAAATGGTGATAATGAATGCCCTCCCAAACTTAGAATTTTAGCTCCATGGAGGAAGGGATAAAGGGATTGATGTTCCTAAACTCCATATCTCATCCAAATTCTAGCTTAAAGGAGAATATAAACTTGGGAAACTTCGAGATGCTTCCAATGGATAAGAATATTCCCAAACCCCAATGAAATTTCGCTCAAATTCGCCCAGCACAGGCCAAAGAGGGCTGAAGTGCACTACATAGCACCTAGACAGTGTATTGAATTGCACTACAATGCACCCTAATGAAGGCATTCTTGCACTGATCTTCTTAGAGGCAGTTTTTGGATGATTTCAATCATGGAATCTCTTAGGAAGGAGGAATTCTTATGGTTGACTTCATTTAGGGCATGTAACAATTGAATTAGGGTTTGATGGGCCCTAATAGTATTGATCTGTAGGTTGGGGTTGATGTGCCGAAATGGATCTGTAACAGTTGTGCCAAACAAATCCCTACACTACTGGCCCTTTCGGCATCAATCCATGGAGTGTGGGATGAAGTCTCACCCGAAGCAGTATGGGGGATGCTGGAACCAAGTTTCCACACCCAGAGATGAGTGTGATGCCATTTTATGCCCTAAATCTTCCTTCACACAGATCGATAAGCCTTTAAAGCTTATTGATGTAACTTCTTTAATCTGCCTCTATACCTCCGCGAAGGTCTACGACTATCTTTCGTGGACCCTGAGTCGGTGAATCCACTGTTTACGTGCACCAAAGATTACTTATAGCCCAGTGATTACTCAGATTAGCTTAAGTGTTCGATAACCTCAACGTACAACAAGATAATATTCGCGTAAACAGTTAACAATAATTGCATTCATATAACAGTATAAGTCGTGTAAATTCATGCATCAATACATTATTATTTCATAAACCCATTATAACATAAGGCACATTCATATAAATAGAAGTAAATAGATAAACACAAGTATTTTTGCAACAATCTTCTTTTTTAATACTCAGTTCTGCTTACAGACTCAAGACTTCCCTTCGGACTCTACTCTAGGCCTCTGCACACATAGCTACAAAGCCTTTCTTCCTACTCGTCTCCTCTAACTCTTTAAACTTTTTCCATAGACCAAACTTCATTACTTTTCCTAGACATCCTGAGACACACCTATTTACATTGTCCCATGGTTTGCGAACCATGGGTAGATCTTCAAAAGCTGACTCAACCTACATAAAAGAAGGGTAAAACCCTTTATGACTCTTTAATTATTTTCACACTCCATGACCACAACTTGTAGAGACTTTACATCTTTATACAAAAAAACTTGGGCTTTTGCCCCAAAATTGACCCTAGGGCACCCCATCCCAATAGGCCCCCAACACAAATATCATGACTCATCCTCGAGTCACTCTGCTGGCATGGAGATCTTACTGCGAAGATCCCCCAGTTCCACTCGTGTCACTGTTACCTCAACCGCACTCTGCATAGATGCATGTTTCATTTGTTCCACCAGCTGCTCTGTGGCTAGTCCTGCACTGTCCTGCTGGATATTTTTCCGCGTACTCTGCAAGTTTGCCAATTTATTTTAAATTTTGGTGGAGATGATGTAACCCTCATCCAACGAAGGCCCAAATCTAGCTTTGAGGACTACCTCTTTCTTTTGCATTGCTGCCACCTGTGTAAGCAGATGTTTTTCCTCCTACGGCCAAGCAAGGCGTTGTGCGGTAGCAACAGTGCGTGCCATTTCCCTTACTTCATCATACCATGTCTGGATCCCATGCACTTCTATATTCAAGATTTTCAGGGTGGAATATTCCTATAGAGCCATTGTTATATGGAATTTATACTTACATATAAGTACATCTTCCCTAAGTGGGTAGTTAAATGTTAAATGTTGTCTCATGTTTTATGTTGTGTGAGAATTTATATTGTTTTCCATTGTGATTGACTTCAACAATTCCACAGCAGAGTCGCCAATTTTTTATATGGAATTTATACCTACGGAGAAGTACATCTTCCCTAAGTGGGTAGTTATACTTAGAACAACAGAAGTAAAGAGATTTAACCTTTTCCTACAATAGATAGATAAGATAAAGGAACCTACTTGTGATCCTTCACTTCCTTTGATCTCCTTTGAATTTCTCCCATCGTTCCCGCTCAAACTAAATTCGCTCAATTGGTACCTACCAACATAAACAAAAAATGACAACAATCAAAGAATATGATTTATCTACTATAAACAAATGGGATCAACAACATTTGAACATACATTCATCATAGATATGAACAAAAATATGGGAAAAAGGAACAAACAATTTTATTGATTGATAGAAGGAGGGGTTACACCTAATGTGGTTTGATCCCGTGTCACTCATCCAGCTTAGTCCGAACCCTCATCATACCAATAACACATCAATCCAACAGCAAAACATTACTGAAAATGATTTCAAGTCTTAAACCAACAATATTGCACTACAATATCCAAATTTCAACCCCTGATCACTATGATGAGTGGTCAATTTATAGGAAAATGCAATTGGTTTTGTAATAAATAAGGTATTGAATGGTTTTCCATAATTGGAGTTATTTTCCATGGAGAAAGTAATGAGAGGATTGAGGGATAATTGATCCATAGCCTATCCAAAGTCGAGCTCATAGGATGAGATAAAAGTTCACCATCCTTTTAGAATGCTCTAGAATCAAGTAATATTCCCATAATCCTATGCCAATTTCACTCATTCTCGCCCAGTGCAAGTATAAGTGGGCCTAAGTGCACTGCAGTGTAGGTTTTAATGGGCATACCTGCTCTACAATACAGTTTCCCCTGACCAAGGCTATGTTGGTATCCCAAGGAGGCATTTCAGCAGGATTTCAAGCTAGGAAACTTTCATGGGTGAAAGCATTCAATTTGATGACTTCTCTAGGGTATGTAGCAACTAAATTAAGGTTTGATGAGTCCTAATTATATTGATCTGATTGTCGAGTGTGATGTGCCCAAATAGACCTGTAACAATTTCCCCCTAAAGAATGAAGTCAAAAATGATAATGTTTAATGATATGTTTTATGATGTGATGAGGAGGATCTAAAGCGAATGGTGACCTGCATGAATTACAATACATAATATCATGATATCTTTGAATTTTTCATAAATTGTTGAGGGAAGGCATAACCATGCTCAGCATATAAACTTTTCATTACATGTACATAAATCAGATAGTCGTTTACAGATATAGACCCATGATAGGATTTCCATTTGTGTAAAGCCATTGTACAGATGATTTAGTACTCTCTTAAAATCATAGCCTGCATGGATGAAACTAGATCCGAGGTCTTCTATCTCGTCCAATCATTCAATCAAGTATGAGTCTAACCATGTGAAAATGTGATCTGAAGTCGAACATGGGAAGACACCGTCTGATTACCAGCCAATGATGTAAGTTGTTAACAGACGTGAGAGAAATCACTGGTAATGATAATGATTCTCAAGGTACTACAGTACATTCTGCATGGTGTGAATATATTTTTTGGTGTTGAACACCATACAAGGTCCTTCGATCGAAGGCCTATGATGTCAACCTATCGCCAGAAGTGAGAAACTTGCCATTGATGTATGCAAGCCTCACGGTATTGGAAGGGTGTTTCTAAGTCAACTTCCTGGATAATGTGTTGATGTCGACAAGAAGTGACTCATCGCAGGAGGGCCTTGATGTATCCCCCATCAATGACATGAAACGAGTGTAATTATTTTGAAGACAGAATGTGATTGACGACAAAATGATCAGGAATGGTAGTCATGAAAATGAAGGTTTATGAGTATTGCAAAGGTTGAAGTTTACTAAGTGACTTCTCTTTAACATGTCGGCGACACTAAATGAATTGGCGGCATTGACCCAAAACCAAAGTGATGGATGGTGTGATAGACCATAAGTATGATAACCATCAAGCAAATAACCCAACGCAAATAGTCATAGAGATGAAGTGAAAGTGTCATGTTCAAGAGAGACTTGCTACCATAAAGTGATTTATCCCTTTTCCCATTTTCCCCAGTCATTACACACCTGTACCTCTTTATTTTTTAACAAGTTGGAGGAGGATAACATATGCTTGATGTATAATTCCACCCTTCGGATGAATCTGTTAACACCCAGGTTGTTCCCCTTGACTGCCAAGGGAATACGGCCGGGGTAACCACTAACCAATCTTTGGATTACAGCTTCTAGCCCAACTGTAATCAGAGAGGGCTCTCTCTTTAAGGTTTGTCTCTGTTTTGTGGAGATTTTAGGCTAGTTATGAAGTATGGGTTTTGGTTTATGTTTGTTTGGAAGGATGTCTTTCTGTACTCAAAGTGGAAATTTGCAGATATGGTAGTCCATTGGGCAATGGAGTCTGTGGCTAATGGTTGTTGAAATCTTGAGTTTGAGCAGCTGGAGTTACAGGGCCATTTAAATATTTCATAAAACAAACTTGCAATTGTGATGGTGAAATGTAAACAACCAGTGAAAAGCAGTTAAGAAATTTCCACTAAGCTGGGGTGTGAGAAAGAGATATATTCCTCAGGAGCAAACTTCAATTCATGAAACAATAATCCCTGTGAAAGATATAGCGTAAAAGGGTAGCAATTAAGAATTACATCTTCTTTACTATAACTGAAGAAAACATTTATAATAGCTTAGATTGAGTTCAGGGTAATCAGTGATTAAATCCTGGAACTATTCTTTTTCTTTGCCATTAACTGTAAAGCACAGGAACATAAGAGATATGAAAAGATGATAAAACACATAAACAAAGAGTTGTAAGGAAAACTTATTGTGTCATGAAATACGCAGGAATCCTGTAACATTCAGTTAAACACCTCAATGCCTCAAACAACACAGAGCTTTGGAAATTCCACTGCCTTTGTATTACTTCTCTGAGAATTTACAGTAAAAGAACTATATCAAAGATATCAATTACATCCAACATCCAACCCCTGCTAACTCATGCGAGGAGGAATATATAGAAGTGTTTCATACAAAATATCTCAGGCATTGAGTCATCTGAGAAATAATATATCTTCTTTAACTCGTACAGAAATAGTAGATAAGAAGTTATTGCAGCCTTTAATACAACATAAATGCTCTTTTACTCCTGTCAGAAGATTTCGACCTTTGGACCTCACTGAGTCGGTTGAATGCTTTGTTATAACTGTTGAATGACATGTCTGTGCAGCTCTGTCCTTCTGTAGCTTTTCAACCCTGTCACCTGTGACTGCCAGTGCTGCTGTGGTGGCCGAATGGTTGTGCTGAGTTGGCTCAGCCTCTCTCTGCATATATGCTGATTCTCATGCGAAAAGAGTTATTTTTGCGGACAAACCTAACCTCCCTAGGAGTCTAAGACTCTCTAGTGACAAACAAGACAAACAAGAGCAATCCTTCTCTAAACATACATTATCCTATGAGAAACCAAGTGTTGTTCGATCCTAGCTCAAATCCAACGCTTGTTGTAGCAGTCCAGCCTTGCTGATCCAGATGAGCTCCTCCTTCACTTTAAGACCTGCATACACTAACAGTCAAACGATTACATAACACCTGAATATTTCATAAAACAAAGCATATTCATCATATAGACAAAGGAGTACATGAAATAATTCATTAACAACAAATCATTGAGAAGAATGGACTTATTTGTATTAAGGAAACAAAAAAGGAACCATTACAACCTGAGCCTTGGTGTTGTGCAAGCTCCCTCCAGGGTCCGGCAAGAGATTTCCTCTACTTTGACAAGCTCACCCACTCCCACTATGGCAACAAGGAAGGATAGTGATCTCTCCTCACAAGTCAACAAATGGAAGTCCTAATTCCAGCAGCATTTACCCTATAGAATGTTCAGCTTTCAACCTCCCCTCCTTTGGTCCAATGCCTGTATTTATAGCATTCTAGAAGAGGTTATTCAGTTCCAACATCAATGGGATACTCCCTCTTTTGGATGGGGTAGTTCCTCTCTTGATGGTGATGGGATAAGTTCCTCTATCATAGGGATGCATGAACCATCTGGAGGCGCTCAATACACGTCAAACACTCTTCTAGAAGGCTCTAGAAGTGACCACAAGTAACATTTTAAAGATGAAACTCGCGCCTTTTGACCTTTACAGGGGTACGCACCCATCCTTTGGCTTACAGAGCGTACAAGTACGCAGGAACAGTGTGTTTGGAGTGCGTACACGCAGGCAAGGTAGAGAGAACCTGCGTACCCAGAGATAAACATGTTTTTAAGTGACTTTCTCTCTTTTTGAAGTTTGACATGAAGAGCAGAGGTATGAAGCTTGACAAGGAGGATAATATGACTATTGATGGAGCCATATTAACTGCAGATAGTCATGGTGACAAATTTCAGTGTAACAGATTGCCCCCTAAAGTACGAAGCCTGTAATAGATAAGGGTTTTATATCATCTAGGAAGGGTGAAGTAATTTACCATTTCAAAGATTATCTCGTGGAGAGCCTGGTCAGAACCTGCAATTTTCAACACAAAATAAATGTATAAGATTATATCATCGCTGAGGTAGGCATTCCCATAATACTCAGATCAAAACTTTAACTATTGGACTAACTATTCTGGTATAAGAATGATTTCATAATACATCATAATCATAGACTCGTGTAGACACATTATGGACGCAGCCATCTGTTTATGATTGGTCTACAACATAATGAATACAAAACTCCTCGCAGCCTGGATGGTGGAAACGAAACTAGATCCAGGGTCTTCATCTCTACTTCCGAATTGGTACGATTCTAGCCATGTGAATAAATAAGTCGATGTCGAACATGGTAGAAACCACTTGATTACCAGTCAATGATGTAAACTGTTAACAAGCGTGAGAGAGACCACCAGTAATGTCAATGGTTCTCAAAGTACCCAGCACAATCCATGAGATGTGCATGAATGAGTCGGTGTCGAACATTTCATGGAATCCTTCGATCGCAAGTCAATGATGAAAACTGATGTCGAAGGCGAGACCTGCCATTGATGCATGCAGATTCCAAGGTACTGACGATTTCTAAGTCAACTCTCTAGATAATGTGCTTATGTCGATAGAAAGTGACCCGTCGCAGGCAAGCCCACAACACGAAACCATAGTCCAAGTTGAAGAAATGTTGCTGCAAGGACTGACTCAATGATGACATGATGAATGATAGGTATTTTGCGGTTGAATGTTTCGTTTCAGACCTCTTGAACACATAACGACACACA
>APFE030910972.1:60421-98460 GCA_000404065.3 Pinus taeda | reverse complement strand
TTCATTTCTCAGCTTCTGCATATCAAGGCTTTCAGCCTGCTCTGTTGTTGGTGCTGAGGTGGAGGGTGTTGCTTGCTATGTCTGCTGACTGGGAGGGGCAGTGGTTTGAGGAGCTTCCTCCAGATTAATTTTTTCTGGGGGAGGTTGTGAAGTTTGTCCTGCCTCTTTTTGATGTAATGCTGCCTGAAGTGCAGCCTCTGATACCTCCAGCTTCTCTTGTGTCTGGATGAGCTGTTTGTATAGTGTTACCAGCATAGCTGTTGCATCCTTGTCTTGTCTTAGCTGGGCAACCTCTTCAGTTTGGGGATGAAGAGTTGCTGGGATTTTGATCATCTTCTTTAATGCTGCCATGTCAGCATCCCTTAGTTTCAAAAGCTCCTGCACTGCTTTGACATCCTTAGGATCATGCCCAAGCTCTATTATGATGTCCTCCAAAGCTTTAATCCTATTGTCATTTGCTTGAGAGGATGCCCTTTCCAACTCAAGTTGTGCAGTGGTATTATTTAGGCTATTTTGTAGCTTGTAGTTCACCAATGTCTTGTCTGCCAAGGAGGCATACACCATCTCACCCGTTTGTTCCTGTAATTCGATCTGATCCATTGGGTGGATGTCCTTGGCCAGGACCTCAAGGTTGGTCCTGATGTAATCGGCAGCTGACTGTGGTTGCTGCATGGCTGGTGTGAAATGGCTCATTATCATTTTTCCCTCATGTACATCATAAGCAGACATGAGTCTTTGCTGGTTAGTGGGAGCCATTTTCAACAAATGATTATACAATTGCAGCCTTATGGGTTCATTTCTCTTCTTGATGTCCTTAAACTGCTGCTTGATGCTCTTTTCACCTTCCCTCTGTTGGCTTGAGGAGCTAACTTCTCCTCCTGCAGCCCTCTCTTGTTCCTGCTGGAAGGAACTTGCTGAGGCCTCCATGCTAGGCAGGCCCATACCCGAAGTTTGCCCTATTGGCATTTCTTTTTCCGAAAAAGGGTTTAACCTTTGCCTCTTCTCCCCTTGAGTTGGTTATGTAGTGAGGGGAGTCTCTCTTTCCCTTTTCCTGCTTATGTCCTCTCTTTGTGGGGTTTGGAGGACTGAAGTATCAATTCTTGATTCTTGCCTAGGAGGCACCATTTGTGCTGGTTGATGCTCAGTGACCATTGGGGCCTCTCATGTTTGTTCTTTTTGCCCTGGCTGCTCCTTTTCTGGCTGATGTACCTATTGTTGTTGCTGAACCTGTTCTTGCTGTACCTGTTCTTGCTCCATCTCTTTTTCCTTGCCTTTGCTGGGAGCTTGATTTGTAGTTTTGACTGCCTCCTGATGTGCTATGGAGGATGAGGCAGTTGCTCCTACTTGAGGGCTTGGAAGAGAGAATACATGTGCAGGAAGTTCCAAGTCAGCCATTTTAAGAAGATTTCTCCTTTCTCTCTCATTTAGTTCTTCTTGTGTAATAGGTTCCTCTAGTGTGCCTCTCTTCCATTTTGATTGATTTTCATATTGTTCAATGTGAGGCAACCTTACATGGTCATAACTAGAGAGCCTATATTTGACCCTTCTTAATGATATGGAGTGATTGGGGTCATAAGGTTTCCAGAGGAAACTGGTCTTTAGGCCAAGGCATTCTATCATTCTGTCAGCTTCTTTCCAGCCTTCCTCCCTTTTGTTCAAAACCAAGTGGCCCAATTGGTTTCTCACTTTCAGCTGTGCCTTCTTGCCTTTGCCTGAAAAGTGCTTTACATCAGCATTCCCAAATTGCCTGAAGTATTCAAAGGCAAACAATCTCATGGGCACATACTTGGGCAGTCTGTATGGGGGCAACTCACAACCATATATTCTGATAACAGTGTAGTTTTGGTAAAAATACCAATCCCCAATGCTGTACACCTTAGACAGCTGAAGGATCCTCTGCATCTCATCTGTTAGTCTTGGAGGAGGTGAGCTCATGAACAGAGACATGGCTGGGTGGATGAAAAGGTCTATAAACTCACAGTAAGTGTATGGAGAATAGGCTCTGCAGTGAAAAACTGAGCTCCAATACACTACTGCCTTGGATTTCCCTGTGCATCCACTCTTTTCATAACAAAAGAAAATTTCTCATGCTGATAGTATAAAATTAAGTGGTAGATGTAGGAGGTGTATCTGAACACATTTTCTCTTGATAGGTTCATAAACTGCTCATGCATTTTGTCTGATATGTAGGTGGCATAGTCATAGCAGATTGGAGCTTTGCCAGGGGAAAACATGAGCATCATTACCAGTACAGTTTCTTCAATATACTCAACTTTTTTATAACCCAGGATGGGACTGATCATATCTGCAAGGTCTCTGCCCAATGGGTTGAGGTAACCAACAAAAATAGGAGGGTATTGCACAGTATCAGAGTTAATAAACAGTTGGTTCAGCTTTCTGATCTGAGCATCTGTCAACATTTTAGCTCCTTGGTGTATCAGATCAAACAAAGACAAGGGGACCAATTTCTTCTCAGTCTTGAATTGTAGCATCTCTCTGATGGCCTTAGGGGTGATGTAGAACACAACTGAGCCTGAAGGGTCAAGCACAGCTCTCTGAGTGGGATCATAACATACAGCACATAGGTGAATTAGGTCAGGGAATTGGTTGACCTGAGGAAGCTTGAAGATTGGGAGGAAGGAATCCCAAATGCCCAATATATCTGTTCCAGCTACATGTTTGGCCTTTAATTCATTTAGCAGGTGGAGTTGGAACCTGCTATGTGTTAGGGAGTCCTCTGAGATTTGATAATCCAAGTCTGCTAAAGGCTGCCACTCCAATTCTCTCTGAGGGGCATTCAAAGGGGCAATATTGAGGGCCAGAGGTGCTACTAGAGTCTCCATGGTTACTTAAGAACTCTGTTTTGTATGTAAATTAGTGTTACTTGTGCTGAGTAACAGAAAAGAGTATTGCTTAGAAGAAGAGGTGAATTGAGAAATAGAGGACGATAGGGTACACTACAGCAATTGAAATACTGCACACAGCAGTGAATGGGAGAGCAAATACTTGTTTTCAGCGAGTTCCTTTACAGTATTTAGGTGTAGGTTCGGTTTCCCTTTTCACGATTGTGCGAACAGAATGTAGGTTATGTGAAATTTTTATTTGAACAAGGCTTAGTTAGTGAATTTCGAGCTTCCAACTTCAAATGGGAACTGGGCGGAGGGGATTTGCTGGTGAATTATGTGTTTCTTAGTGTTCTTAAGTGAATTTCAGCTTATTGCAGATAAAACCAGGCACAGAGAAGATTTGCAGGGATAAGTACCTGGTAGATTTGATGGTCCGAGTCACAAATGCAGGTGGGTAGGTGCGCCGAAGGTCTCCAGGTCGAATTCAGCTGGTTAGTGCAAATTTGGATGTAAAATGCATGCAGAAGGCGCAACAACAGTTTTTGCAAAAAGTGCAAAAAAAGCGAAAATTTGGCAAAAATATGGATTTTTGGGACATTCGCGCCTTTTTCAAATGACGTCAGCATGATGACATCGGGTGGGTCAGGGTCGGATGACGTCAGCATGGCGTCATCAGGTGACGTGGCAGCTTATGAGTGGTCCACGGGGGTGGTGAGGTGGTGGACAAGTGGAGCAATGGTGGACGTGGGCGCGGACGCGACGATGACGCAGGCAGTGACGTAGCGATGATGCTGGCAAGCGGATTGGCGAAGAACCGGAAACCACAGTGGTATCATATCGTACCGCTTATGATACGGGAGGGAATCTGTCAGAGGGGGCTCCGATACGCTGTAGGGGCGACGCGTGGCTGAGGCCTGACGTCAGCCTCTAACAAATGTCGGACACTATCTTTCGGACGTCGGGGCCTGTCCGATATCCACGTCAACCGTTGGATGAAAAGCGCCCGATCGGACGGTCGACGGGCCGATAAGCCGTCCGGATGATACAGCGTCGGGCGGGCATTAAAAAATTATTTTCCATGGGATTTGTGCCCGGCGGGACCCTTGTAAATATTAATGGGTTTGCATGGTTTTCTAATGTATTTTTATAAAGGCGCGCATATCACAAAAAACTTAGGAAAAATGTGTTTTTCATGAAATTTCTTTGCTAAAACGCGCGTAGCTCAAAACTTTGGATAAGTCGGGATATTGGGTTATTTCAATGTATTTTGTATAAAAGCGCATATAGGTCCCAAACTTAGGATAGGGCGGAAAAAGTGGGTTTTCCACGCATTTTTTCCTTTTGAGCGGGTCTAAGGGTGCAAATGGGTTTTTCCAAGGTTTCTTAGGAAAAATGAAGGGTTGAATAGGTAAATGAGTTCTGAAGGAGAAGAAGAGGTAAGGCTTGGGTTCTTAAACTGACCAGATGTCAATTTAATTCCCTGGTAGTGAATCATATGGCTATAATGCCAAGGGGGGGATATTTATAGAATGTTTGGGGTTTATACACCATGGTGTTATAATAGTAGGGAAAGGGTGACATAGGGAGTTAGATAATAGAAGTTTAAAGGTTAATATGGAGGGAGAAGGTGAGTGAGGAGTGATATCACTAAGTTTATTTGAAAACAACTTAGCTTAGGGAGTAGATCAAAATGAAAAGAATTTTGCACAAGAAATGTGGCTCTTAAAGGATACAAGAACCAACAAAAACCTTGAATTTCTTTCATAAACACAACTGGTGAAAGGATGTTAGAAATGAGTGTAAAACAAGGAAAAATGGAAATTAGACATGCTCCATTGTGTTGCTTTCCTTGTATTGACCAGCAAGATTGAGTTTGAAAGGAACACCACTTCTGCAACCCCATCTACCTACCCATCTACTTGCCTAGCATTTTTTGTTTTCTTCTTGGAGAGTGCACTTGGACTTGCAGACCCTTATGTGCCATTTATTTTCCACTGGCTTTTTCTTTTGATTGCCTATCTAGCATTACCCTTATTACTTCCAAGGCCCCAGATTAAGCAGTTGGGAGCCTTAGTTTTCTCTACCTAACTATTGGTCTGCCAAGATTTAATAGTTTGGACAAACTTCTTTCTCTATTCTACAACAGAAAATTGAAACATGGCATGATCCAGATTAGACTGTTGATCCATCCATCAAAATTTAGTAAACATGAAGGCATGTACACACCTTGCCTTGCCTTAGAAATATGGGATCTTTATATCAGCAAAGCAAAACATATTTGGCATTTGAATTTGCCAATCATGAAATATGAAACCTATTGGTATAGGTATCCAACAAAATCCATCACTCTGTGATGTTTTAATGAGTCTAGCCAAGGTGAAACTCAGTCTTGTCATGATAGACAAGTTTGTCTCTATTTGTTGTTTTAACGAGTTTAACGGCAATGAGAACTTGGTCCTTTTCATATTTAGAGAGTTTGAAAAGGGACAAAAAGAAAACTCCACAAGTTATTTTTCGTAAATTTGTCTCTCAAGTCCAAAAAATCATAAAATAATACAAGAGAGAACCTATTGACCATGTTCGATCAACATATTCCTTTTTTCGTAAGTAATCTATCTGAGTCTGTAAAAGGGTTAAACTTATACTGAGTAGATGTCATTTTCAATTTGTTTACGAGTTGAAAAGGACAAGTGCTCGGCAATATTTTCATGTTTCAAAAGTATAAAGAGCTTAAAGAGGACTCCACTTAGAGGAATGAGTGGTTTCTAGGATAGAAACTGGTTCCGGTGATGTTGGAACTTCTTAAAACATTTTGATTTATATGAATAGGCTGGCTAATAAGACCACTCATTGCAACTATTCCTCAAAAAGGTTAAAACAACCAAGTGAAAGCATATGATCGGCCAAGCAGGTAGTGATAATGGAAGGAGAAAAACCAAGGCTCATATGATGGAAGAGGTTGATAGAATGGAAATCACGAGGGTTAAAATGGAGATGGGTTCATTTTTACACAAGCTTGAACCATAGGGAACTATGCTTGGATTCAGTTTCATGTTTACACAAGCTTGAAATGAAAATATATGCTTGGATTGGTTTACATGCCCCCAACATGATGACTCGATTCTAGGTGCATGCTCCCCAAGCTTCATTAAATTCACCTAAGTAGACTACTCGTGGCTATTAGGTGGATGGAATGAAGGTTCATTTATGAGATCAAGTGAAAGATTTGACTGGGATTTTACGAGATCTAATCAAAGACTCCAATTGGAACTTTGATCCAAGGGAACTTGTTTCATTTTTTAAAGAGCTTGACACAAGACAAGGAACTCTGCTCAGATTCCTTGTTTCATTTTTAACAAGCTTGACATAGGACAAGGAACTATGCTCTAGGACTTGTTTCATTTTTTAATAATGTTGACATAATAAAAGAACTATCCTCATATTCCTTGCTTCATTTTTTAACGAGCTTGACAGAAGACAAGGAACTATGCTCATACCCTTCATTTCATTTTTTAACGAGGCTGACAAAAGACCAGGAACTATCCTCATGCCCTTTGTTTCATTTTTTGACAAGGTTGACACAAGACAAGGAACTATCCTCATACCCTTTGTTTCATTTTTTAATGAGGTTGACACAAGACTAGGAACTATCTTCATAATTCATTGATCATGACCCATAAGAGGGCATGACTTCCAAGAGGTTCTCATCAGATGGGAGAACAACACTTTAGAAGGGATATGTAGCAAGGAGTTAATTAGAGAGATCTAGTTCCAATGCCCCTAAGACATAACACACAACATCACGGAATTGATCGTCAGTTGATGTAGGTATGGAATGGGTTGCCACATAATTGACTTGTGGTGGGGAAGATACCATTTAGACAAAAGGACCATTTAGGGAAGATGGTTGACTGGAAGCCATATTTGAGCTGGCAAATGAAAGCTGGTCAACAGTGACAATTCTGCCTTCATGCGAGAAACACATCACTTGTAAGAGTGATGAAACAATAGCTCCCATGTCATAAACATAGTCATGCCCAAGAAGTCAATTGTAATCTAAAGGGCCTGGGACTACCATCACATTGAGATAAACAATTTCTCTTCCCAAAGTAATAGGAAACTAAGGAAGGATCGCTAATGGTTGATTGGTTCCTCTTTTAAAAGCCAACAGATTTTGCGTAACATGCACAAGTGGCAGTGAACCAAGCACCTACCAAGCAGTGGAGGAAAGTATATTCATAGATGCACCTTCATTTATAATAGTGCCAGATACAATCATATTATAAACATGTACTATGATCTGGAAAGGCACATAAGAAGGAAGACGACATCCTGCCAGTTGATTCCAATCAATGGAAGTGACCAGACTTGGATGAGGTACTGTAAGAATGGGAGAATTACCCCCTTGAGTTACAAGAACAGGAGGATTTTCCTCCTATCTTAATGGAAAAGGAGGGTTGCCTCCAAGCTCATTGGAATCTGAAGAAACAAATAGAACCTGAGTGGAATCATACTCACTCTCTAAGGGAAAGGTACGATTAACTGAAGGTGAAATCGGGTCAACTATTTCCTCAACCTGTGATTGGTTAGGTATAGACCCATGGGATTCACATTCAGAGAGAGTGGGTTTGGCTGACGATTGATTTGGGTCAATCATTTTATCAACTAGTGAAGGATTAAGGGAGAGTATCCTATAACCAGATGGAAGTCGTTGTGGAGAAGTAGGACTATTATCTAACACTTTTTGGGATTCATCCAAATAGGGACAAAGGTGAATGGGATTATTCCCTTCACATAACATACAAGAAAACTTAACTTTACCCTTCTTTCCATGATCTTTACTACCACTAGTTGATGTTGTGTGACCAACATGGTCTCCAAAAGTTGATGACACATGACAATGTGAACGAGAAGACCATTCTTCTAAGATCTAAGGAATAATAGAACAATTGCAAAGAAGATGGTCTCCCATACAAATTTTGCAAGTATATCGAAGTTTTTGAGGCTTATCAGACAGTTTCTCATTAGAAGTTACATTCGAAGCAATGGTTGCTTGGTTTCCTCCTTGCTGAATTTTCTTCTTCTTCTTATCCACCTATTTACTAGTGTCAATACTTTCATGAGGGGAAGAGGAATAAGGGGAGGAAGAAACAATCAACAAAGAAGGTAAAGGGTCAACTTTAGAATCAACGTGAGGTTGATTTTTTCTAGTTGTAGGAATATTCAATTGCGGGACAAAGGAGGTTGAGAACAACCATACTGGCAAGCTGATGGTAAGTCCTGGAAGGGACAATGTAGCCATATAAGGAGCACTAATATTTACGAAAGGAGGAAAAGGACTAGGATTCGCATCGAAAGAATTCCTTGATCGGTGGACTCCAGAGTTGTTGCCATATGTCTCAACCTAAGATCAACTAAGGAGTGACGTGGAGGATGTTATCTGTGGTCAATTAATTTTATTTTAATCAAAATAACATAACAAAACAAAAGAGGGATAATCTAGGTAGAAGGATTACCAAGTAACTATGAACTACAATATACTACCTCAGAGAAGCCAACGACTTAACATACATGCAGGTAATATCCTTGAATGTTTTTTTCGGTGTATCACAGTATACAAGGTGGGTGAATTGGTTACCTATGGATGGATAGCAACCTAATTTAGTCCTACCAAATATACCCTAAAGTACATGGACGAGCTATGATATACTTACATACGTGGAATGAGTTATCACACTCGGAATGCATCATAGACAATTAGTGACAGTTTCTATGTTTAACGACACCGGAACATGTCTCTAGCCTATACCTATAAATGTTATGCATTAAGTTACAATGCACAATTAGGTTAATTAAGATAAATTTTACTTTATCTTGTTTAAAAGTTTGTCTTTCAAGTTCACCGCATGATGTTTATGAAACTTCTAGAATACAGCTATAATGAGAAACATTCTTTTCATTTGATTTAAAGAATGAAAACCATAACTAAAAGGGATAGAGCAACCATATTCTTCAAACAAAGAGCATAGAGCACATCTAATGCAACTTTCCCTATACTATTCCTACAAGCACACACAAACTTCTAAATGCATCATGCATGTTTTTATTTTCATTCCTTTAATGTTTAGATGAACGTAAAGAAACTAAATGATCAAATGACCAATCAATGCTTTTCACAAGAAACAAAGACTTTATGAAAGTTTTTTTTTCAAAGAAATGAATACTTTACGACAATTCTTTTTTAGAAAATACTAATTGATGTAAGCTAACTTTGACAACCAATTGATAATTATAAAGAAATATCTTAAGAAACACTAAACAATCAAGGCCAAAATAGGGCTAGGAGAAGAAATGCAAATTGATTTCAGAGACATAAAAAACTTTGATCTTTTAGCAAACAACATGAGAAGAAAATTTAGAAAAAACAAGAAAAAAATGGGTCTTTTAGCTTGATAGGGATCAGCACAACCCTAAGTGGGAGACAGTGAGTTGTAGAGCACTATCTTTAATCTAAGTCTACTCTGCAGCGCACTGTGTCAATACTAACACTTCGCTGGTGCCAGAGAGCCCAATCAAGAGACATTTAAGCACACAGTTTGACCAAACAACACTTCAAGATGACTGGAAACAGATCAATGAAGTCAATTAAAATCTACTAGGATGTAGTATGATAAGGGTAAAATGCTAGGAACTATAGTCATTCCTGTTGAGATTTTTTATATATTAATTTGGCTAAAATCTCATGGATAATTCCAACAATAGGATTTGTTCCTAAACTAATTGCATCAAATCCTGATGAGGAGATATTCTATCCTATTTTTTTGTGATAGAATTTATTATTCAGTTTCTTCTCTACATCATTAAATCTATAAATTGTAAGCCTGTAAAGGAAAATATATATGTGAGATGTGAGGAAGAGGATGTGCAGATGTGAAAATCCGTTGTTGTAATATCTTGTTGAATAATTGAAAAGCCGATACTTCTGTTTAGTGGACGTAGCCCAAACTAGTTGGGTGAACCATGTTAATTGTTGTCTCATGTTCTATGCTGTGTGAGATTTTATATTGTTTTCCACTGTTATTGACTTTAACAATTGGTATCGGAACCATGTAGTTCACTGCAGAGGCTAAATAGGAGACTGTGACAACAATTCCTACTTAAATTTGTTTGGCGAAGAATGTTATGAGTTGGAGCGTTGAGGATGATAAGGATGTGAAACAACATTATAAAGTTTGTGAGGGCTGAGTCTGTAAAGGTCGAGTTCATATTTGCAAAGCCGAGTTCAAATATATGAAGTGCCAAAGGCTGTGAACTATTGATCCATGGGCTGCCAAGAGTTGTGAGCTACCAAGCCAGACACCGTCATCATTAGATCCGTTTGCAACGCATGAATTCTAGGAACCACTGTGCGTGAATTGACGGGAACCACAGTGCATGAAGTTGGAGACAAGGCGACGTTGATGGTAGTGGTAAGGAGGTCCAAGAAGCTGTGTTTTGATTGTAGCATTTAGTGTTGGATCAGTTTGATTAACATGGTGCATCAGTTGCTTTGTAAAAAAATTGATTTGAACTTTCTGTCTCTCAAAGTGTTGACCATTGCATTATACTTGGTCAAAAATATTTCCATGCACGTCAACTATGAGATTCCTCTAGTTACAGTTAGTTTGTGCTTCTATCAAATAGATATAGGAAGAGGATAATGGCCCGTACAAAGTAACCAATGGCGAATAAAGACTTATCCTATTGTTCAAGTTGTTCTAAATTTTTATATGTACAAGTTTGTCAAAATTTGTTGATGTTGTCGTGTGCTGTGTGAGAAGTAGTTAAATAAAATTATGTCAAATACTCAAAGTGCTCGGTTTGAGATCGAGAAGTTTAATGGAAGAAATAAATTTGAAATCTAGAAAGTTAAGATGCACAATTTACTCATACAACAAGGTGTGGCAAAGGCACTTTTGGGAAAATCCAAACAACCTTTCACCGTGACAGATGATGAATGGAGTGACATCGATGACAAAGCACTAAGCGGCATATGATTATGTTTCGCAGATGATGTTTTATTTAACATCGTGTCAGAGAAAACTGCTGCTGGTCTATGGACAAAGCTAGAAAAGTTGTACATGACTAAATCCTTAACAAATAGGATTCTTCTGAAGAGACAGTTGTACAGCTTGCGTATGAAGGAAGGTATGACAATAACTGATCATTTGAATACCTTTAATACTCTCTTGGTGTAGTTAGATAGCATAGAAGTAAATTTTGATTTAGAAGATAAAGTTGTAACTTTATTATGCTCGTTGCTTGAGTCATGGGATCATTTTGTTACTTCTATAAGTCTTATTTCATCAGAAACCCTTGAATTTGATGATGTTGTTGGAGCTATGTTGTTTGAAGAAACTAGAAAAAGGTCAAATCAAGAAACCTCTACATTAGAAGCAATGATGGTTAGAGGTCGATCTAAAGAAAGATGGTTCAATAAGCAGAACAACTCTCGGTCAAAATCGAAAGGGAAGAGGATTAAGCTAAAATGCTAGTTTTGCGGCAAATTGGGACATTTGAAGAAGGACTGTTGCAAGAGACAGCAAACATCCAAAGTAGACTCTTCAACAAAAAATAAATAAGCAAACATGATAGATACGGGTTCGGCATCCAGTTCAGGTATAAGTGATGAAGTTTTATCAATTAATTTGTTAAATCATGATCAAAATTGGTTGTTAGATTCTGGTGCATCCAATCACATGTGCATTCATAAAGAGTGTTTTAAAACTTATAAATCAATCAATGATGGAGTAGTTTACATGGGAAATGATGTCTCATGTAATTTTGTGGGAATTGGAAGCATCCAGATTAAATTGTTTGATGGGACACTTAAAATCTTAATTGATGTAAGACACGTGCCTGAACTAAAAAAAAAAATCTTATTTGTCTAGGAGTGTTAGACACAAATGGATATATAACTTTTATTCAAGGTGGAGTAAAGAAAAGTTATAAAGGAATCCTACTAGTAATGAAAGCAAAGAAGGTTGGAAATATTTTTCAGTTAGAAGGAAGAACGAAGTTAGATTGTGCTTCAATTGTATCTGAAAATGACAGTGATTCTATTCGACTATGTCATCAATGGTTGGGCCATATGAGTGAAAGAGGATTAAAAATTTTATCTAATCGTAAGTTACTTCCTAGTTTAAAGTCTTTTAAGTTAGATTCTGCAAACATTGTATATATGGGAAACAAAGAAAGCAGAAATTTAAAACTGGAAAACATACCGGTAAGGGAATCCTTGATTATATCCATTATGATGTTTAGGGTCCATCTCCTACAACCTCATATGTAGGATCATCATATTTTGTATCTTTTATAGATGTTTTCTCTAGGAAAGAATGGGTCTACATGTTGAAAACAAAGTCTAATGTATTCACAGTTTTCAAGCAGTTTAGAGCATTAGTAGAAAATATCACTGGAAGAACCATTAAATGTTTAATAACTAACAATGGTGGTGATTTTACTTCAAAGGAATTTGATAATTATTTCAAGGAAGTTGGGATCGAAAGACATAGAACTACTGCTTATACTCCTCAGCAAAATGGAGTTGTTGAATGTATGAACAGGACTCTTTTAGAGAGAGCAAGAAGTATGCTAAGTGACTCCAATTTGCAGAAGGAATTATGGACAAAAGCAATATCTATGGCTTTCTATTTGATAAATCAATCACCATCAATTGCAATAGAATGAAAAATTCTGCAAGAGGTATGGAAAGGTCATCCTTGTGATTATTCTAAACTGAAAGTTTTTTTTTGTGATGCATATGCTCTAATTCCGAAACATCGGCATTCTAAATTAGATCCTAAATCAAAAAGATATATCTTTGTTGGATATGGTGATGGGATTAAGGGATACAAGTTGTGGGATCCTACTACTCACAAGATCATCATTAATAGAGATGTTAAATTCAATGAATCTTCACTTGATAATCTAGATGTAGATACTAAATTGAAACAGGAAAATGTATCTAAGTTTCAACATATTCAGTTTGAAACCAGTTCAAATACTGATGATAGTAAAGATGAACAAGTTTCAGATGAAGATCATGAAGAAGTTCCTACAAATAATAATCAGCAAATTGTGGAAGAACCATAAACATCTTTAAGAAGGTTCACAAGAATCAGATATCCTCCTGAAAGGTATGATGATTATGTTACTTCATTTTCTTTAACTGCTAATGATGATGAACGTTTATGCTATCAAGAAGCTATAGAAGGTTTTAATAGTGATAAGTGGAAAGAAGATATGAAGGATGAAATAACAACATTATACAAAAATGCCACATGGGACCTCGTAGAACTTCACAATGACAGAAAATTTGTAGGATGTAAATGGGTTTACAAATTGAAAAGGGGTGTTGATGATAAAGAAGACAGGTACAAAGCAGGGCTGGTCGTGAAAGTTTTTTTCTCAAAAAGAAGGAATTGACTTTCATGAGATATTTTCACCGGTTGTTAAAATTGTTTCAATTCGGGTTGTGTTAGCATTAGTTGCATTACTTGATTGAGAATTATAACAACTACATGTTAAGACTACATTCTTACATGGAGATTTAGATGAAGATATTTATATGGAACAACTTGAAGGGTTTGTTCAAAATCGCAACAAGAAATTTTTCTGTAGGCTTAAGAAATCATTGTATGGTCTGAAGTAGTTGCCTCAACAATGGTACAAGAAATTTGATTCTTTCTTGATGAGCCAAAATTATATAAGTGAATATGCTAATTGTGTTTACTTTAAGAAATTAAGTAATGGCATATTCATTATCTTAGTATTATATGTTAACGATATGCTTTTAGCAAGAAAAAGAATTACAGAGAACAATAGGTTAAAGGCTCATATGGCTAAGACATTTGATGTGAAAGATCTAGGAGCAGCAAGATAGATTTTGGGCATGGAGATCTTCTAAGATAGGAGAAATGGTAAGCAATAGTTATCAAAATAGAAGTATATTGAGAAAATACTCCTAAGGTTTGGTATGAACAATGTGAAGCCAATTTCAGTCCCTTTCTCTTCCCATTTTAATCTTTCTTCAAGTTTATGTCCTAACACAAATGAAGAAAAGGAATATATGTCTCGAATTCCATATGCCAATGTAGTAGTTGTTTGATGTATGCGATGATTTGTACATGACCAGATATTTCACATGCAGTTGGGGTTGTCAGTAGGAATATGGAAAATCCAGGGAAAGAACACTGGTCAACAGTGAAATGGATGCTTCGGTATCTGAGAGGCACAAGTGATTATTGTATCACTTATAACATAAGTAGTGAATTTGATTATGGATATGTTGATTCTGATTTTGCAGGTGATTTGGATAAGAGAAGGTCAACATCAGGATATGACTTTAGTCTTGCAGGTGGAGCTATTAGCTGGATGTCAAAGCTACGAAACATTGTTGCTTTATCCACTACAGAAGTAGAATACATAGTTGTTTCACATGCTTGCAAAGAAGTGGTTTGGTTGAAAGGTTTGTTTGGTGAGTTTGGTAGGTTACAAGACAACATTAAGTTATTTTGTGATAGTCAAAGTGAAATTCACTTGGCTAAAAATCTAGCATATCATAGTAAATCAAAGCATATACCTATAAAGTACCATTTTGTAAGACAGGTTATCACTGAAAGGGGAGTCTCTCTAGAAAAAGTGCATACAAAGGAAAATTATGCATAGATGTTCACGAAACCAATTTTATTAGAGAAGCTACGATGGTTTCTAGCTTCTCTTGGCTTGTAAAGAAAATGAAAAGAATAAACAGGAACAAGGTATCAGGCTAATTGTTGTCAAGATGGAGATTGTTGAGATTTTGTATATATTAATTTGGCTAAAATCTCATGGATAATGCCAACAATATGATATGTTCCTAAACTGATTGCATCAAATCTTAATGAGGAGATATTCTATCTTATTTTGTTGTGATAGAATTTATTATTCAATTTTTTCTCTATATCTATAAATCTATAAATTGTAAGCCTGTAAAGGAAAATATATATGTGAGGTGTGAGGAAGAGGAAGTACATATGTGTGAATCTATTGTTGTAATCTCTTGTTGAATAATTGAAAAGCCAGTACTTTTGTTTGGTGGATGTAGCCCAGATTGGTTGGGTGAACCATGTTAAATGTTGTCTCATGTCTTATGTTGTGTGAGAATTTATATTGTTTTCCACTGTGATTGACTTCAATAATTCCACAACAGAGTCGCCAAATTTTTATATGGAATTTATACCTACAGAGAAGTACATCTTTCCTAAGTGGGTAGTTATACTGAGAACAATAGAAGTAAATAGGTTTAACCTTTTCCTACAATAGATAGATAAGATGAAGGAACTTACTTGTGATCCTTCACATCCTTTGATCTCCTTTGAATTTCTCTCGTCGCTCCCGCTCAAACTGAATTTTCTCAATTAGTACCTCCCAACATAAATAGAATATGACAACAATCAAAGCATATGATCTATCTACTAAAAATAAATGGAATCGACAACATTTGAACATACACTCATCATAGATATGAACAAAAATATGGGAAAAGGAACAAACAACTTTGTTTATTGATAGGAGGGGTTACACCCTATGTGGTTCGATCCCATGTCACTCATCCAGCTTAGTCGAAACCCTCATCACACCAATAGCACATCAATCCATCAACATAATATTACTTGACAATTATTTCAAGTCTCAAACCAATAATATTTCACTACAATATCCAAATTTCAATCCCTAAACACTATGATGAGTGGTCAATTTATAGGGAAATGCAAGTGGTTTTGTCATAAATATGGTATTCAATGGTTTTCCGTAATTGGAGTTAGCTTCCATGGAGAAAGGGATGAGATGATAAAGGGTTAATTGATCCATAGCCTATCCAAAGTCGATCTCATAGGATGAGATAAGAGTTGGGCATCCTTCTAGAATTCTCTAGAATCAAGGAATATTCCTAGAATCTTATGCCAATTTCACTCACTCTCACCCAACGTAGGTATAAGTGGGCCTAAGTGCATTGCAATGTAGGTTTGAATGGGCCTACCTACTCTTGCAGCATAGTTTCTCCTGACCTTGGTTGAGCTGGTGTCCCAAGGAGGCATTTCAGCAAGGTTTCAAGCTAGGAAACTTTCATGGATGAAAGCATTCAATTTGATGACTTGTCTAGGGCATGTAGCAACTGAATTAGGATTTGATGAGTCCTGATTATACTAATCTGATCATCAAGATTTATGTGCCCAAATAGACCTATAACAACCATGACTACCTCCATCGCTTGCTCAAAAATCATGATGCAGTCTACCACAACTACAACCACTATCGCGATTCCATCCTTCATAGTGGCTTCGAATTGTTCCCTAACCTCTAGTAGAGTTGAAGGCTATGACTTCAATCCAACTCTGTTGTCTTCAGATTTAGCATGAACTGAACTCTAGCCACTTCCATATTGGCATCACACACACCTAGAGCCAACTTTCCAATCCTTACCTCCAACGACACTTCCTTTGGTATATGCAGTTCAGGGACTGTTTGGTAAGCTTCTACCACCGTAGTTGCAAGATGGGCATTCTGCGCTTGAATTTTCTTATGTGTCTCCAGTACCTTTGACTTCTCAGTGAACATATGTTTGTGTTCACTCTATACTCATTGATGAGGTTGAGTGCATGCTACTCTCAATATCTGAACTATGTTGTCACCCATGCCTGCAGCGTGTGTAGGTACTCATTAGGGAGCGCGGCCAGGTTGAGGTGGATTTTCTTCAAAGAACTCACTATGGTCTTGTCAATGGTTGTTTCTATGATCAAGGAGCCATCTGGAAGCGTGACTGTTTGGAGATCCAGTGATTGAACCATCTCTGCCACTTGAGTGGTCCTTAATGCCAAACTTCTTGATGCAGAGCTAATTTTCCCTACACCTGCTTGGATCCTAGTTGTATGAATCTGTATCTCATGCAAATCCTTCTGAATGGTGCTCAATGCCTACTATTGATGTTGTTCAAACTGCTGCATCAGTTCTGCCATGGTATCCTACACCTTGTCACCTATCTCATCCAGGTTGTTGTCTCCCAGAGTAATAGGATCCAGTGATAGCTTGGTCGCTTTCGATTTCTTCTGTGGCCCTTCCTTTCCTTTTTCCCTCTTTCATTTGACCTGGAAGGAAGTGCTCTCCTACTCTTCCTAACCAGTGCCACCATGTTCTGACTTCTCCTCCTTCTATGTTTGGGGTGAAGGAGACTTACCACTACAGTCGGAGTCGTGCTCCTCCTGTTTGGCCTACTACTTTGTGGCACACTCCGATTCCACCTCGGCCTTCTCCTCGGCCTCTTTTTTCCACTTCTCAGCCAAATGCTCAACCTTCTGCTTGGCTGCTTCATTCTTCTTCTTCTCCGTGAAATTTCTAATCCTTGTGGTCAGATCAGATGGAGAGTGTCATTCTATTGGCTAGTGCTTGACGACTTCCTCAATAGCATCATCTATAGCGAGGTAAGGTAGGTCAAACCATTTTTGTTGTGAATCCTTTCGTGATCAGATGTATACATGGTGGAAGTCAGTTATAAACTCCATGTATCCTGACAGTTGCTCAAGCATGGTTGGAGACAACCATGGCTTCTGGTTGATGGCCATGTAAATTCTCACCTCCATCAGCACCCAGAAGACTTTGGTCTCTGTGATGCGCGTGACGTCCTTTATTGCCCACAGGGAGGCAAACTGTGTACCCTCTACCAAATCCTTATCCACACGAGGAAACTGACTGTCCTCTGGCAGATCCCAAGTGACGAGCACAATGGAGAGAAATAACCACGAAGAGTGGAATTTTTTACTCTTACCCTGCACCTATTGACATTTTGCGAGAATTTTGCTACAAAGGTAGCACGCCCAGTTGGACTGTACACCCTCCGCACACTAGGAAACCTAAGAAATTACTTGCACCAAAACCTCGTTCACGCAACATTTTCTCATAACTTTTGTTGCAAGGATCTATGTGGCAACCTTCACTATGGGGTCAATGATTGAGGTTATAGAGTACATGCACAGATTCTTCTTAAGATTGAATTTATCCTTCATTTTTGCTGTGAGGTCGCACTCACTCATCTTTCCACCAAAATCCTTGGATGGATTCAGCCCTTAGTGTGGCAATAGCATGATCTGATGGATCAACATATTAGTGATGGGGATTGGCACGCTTAGACACAAACAACCATCATGCACCAGGGTTAGCAACTACTTGATCACAATTAGATTGATGTTGGAGTGGGGGTTATGGGGCACCAATAACAGGTTCAGCAACCCCAACTGATTCACTCTGTGAATCCACTCCATAGGCTCTAGCATGGTGACACATGATTCTTTGTAGAACACCCTCTTCATTTAGTTTTCTATTTCCAAGTGGGGAAACCTCTCATTTTCCACCAAATCCCAATCTTCCAACTTGATATGGGGAATCCGCGCCAGGCACGGACCTTCAATAGTGATATTCTATGGTAGTAGGGGTGTATTAATGAGGAATTTTCGCGCATCTGGGTCCTTACGTACCTTTTCTTTCCCCTTGCAGTGAGGGATGTAACTTGAAAACTTGGATATTGGATCCACCCCCTCAGTGTCAATGTCCTCTGTGCCCTCTTCAGCCTCCAAGTCCACTACTTTTCCCTTCTCTTTCGTGCTCAGATTATCTCTCTTCTGAGCCTGGGTTGCAACATGCTTCCTTGGTGACTCACGCACTGGCATGGGCTTCTTCTACTTGTCTTTCTTAGGTTTGGGGACTTCCCTCACTAGTGTTGGCTTCGGCCTAGGCGACCTTAGTGCCATAGGCACTGCAACTAGAGTCTCCATGCTCATCAGCTCTGTAGTAGCTCCTTCAGAGGTGACAACCCCTCTTGTACTAGTAATCTCTCTTGGTCCAAACATCGTGCTAAGGATAAACCATTGGGTTTCCTCAGGTAATTTATCAAATACAAAACTAGTGACCAAATTAGCATAAACCTAAGGATTCCTAAACAATTGATAACTAAGCATTGAAATTCTATGGATGCAAAGCATTTTCACTGGACGACTAGGCATAATTTATAGGTCAATTCGAATTTAAATTCGACCGTTCCCCCCAAAATTTGTCCATAAATGCTGAATTAGCTGCAAATTTCCAAAGATTTCACTCTTAAATTCAGCCTTAAATGCCTTAAATGTCGCCCCCCCTGCTCCTCTTAACCATCTTCTAGCAGTCAAATCATGAACAGTAACTGTAAAAGTTACTTTCTAGTTGTGTTGCGTGGTATCTCCCCCTATAGTAGAGCTCCCTTCGTGTTTCTTCTAGTAATGTGACATCATTCATTTTCGTGCAAACCCCCTGTCATGTAGCTCTATCAACCAGGTAGTGTAGTTTAGAGTCCCGTGCCTCCTTGCAGGTTGTTGGAGCACTAATAATGCGCTACCATCATGTAGTCATTGGGCCTGATCCCCAGTGTATAGCTTCAATCAACTTCCATTTATCCTTCCTAGAAATGAATCTCCATTCAACTTTGCAAGCTGAACTGCTCTGACATCTGTAATCTCTTTGATAACATATGTCCCTAGCCAAGGCATCCGAAATTTTCCTGGAAACTTATCAAACTTACTTTCATATAATAAAACTAAATCATTTACCTTGAAGGTGCACAGTTTGATGTGTTGATCGTGCCAAGATTTTTCACGTCCCTTCTAAACCTGTTGATGGAATCTAGCTAAAACCCATCTTCCTTGAGCTTTGTTAGATGTGCGAGCCTTTCTTCTAAAGCTCTTTAGTCCACCATTCTAGTGAAAGCCACTATGCATAGACTAGGCACAATGTATTCCATAAGCATTAAAGCTTCTACACCATAGACCAACCTAAAAGGTGTCTGACCAGTAAGCTTTCTACAAGTTGTTATGTAGGCCCATAACACTACTCGTACGTGCACATCCCAATAATTTCGCTACACGTTGAAAATATTTTTCAATGCATTCTCCAATATCTTATTAAAAGCCTCAACCATTCCATTGGCCTAAGGATGGTAAACCTGGAACTCCCATGTCATCATGCTAATCGTTTCATTGAGAAAATGTGTATCGTAGTAACTCATCAAAACCTTTGGGAAATGAAACCTGGTCAACACATATTCGAATATAAATTTTGTTGTTGTTGCCCCTATATAGTCTTTCATAGGTTGTGCCTCCACCCATCTAGTCAAATATTCGGTCGCGGTGATGATATATCGCACACTCGTCTTCTTACCTGGAGGCTGGATCGTGTTGAAAAGTGTGCAACAAGAAATGCTAAATTTAGAATGTGCTAAAAATAACATGTCTAAAAATAGCAGGTTGGCCAGTAAGGTCATTGGCCACATTGGGTGAGAGGTGAAACTACTAAAAATAGAAAGTTCTAAAAATAGCATTTCTGGGTCCCTTCCTATTTATAGTAGTCCCTAGTCTATCTATAGGAAGTAAAATTAATTTTGGTCTTAACAACAGTTTAAAATATTAATTAATTAATCTCCATGAGTTAATTAATTATGGAAAATTAAACTTGAAGTCTTTGTGAGATCATGCAATTATTTTCTCGCTTGATTTAGGAATTTAGCCCTTGATTAAAGGAGATAAGTTTTAGTTCTATAATGAGAGAATCAGTTGACTTAGTTCTAACTAGTCAAGTCCAATTAGATTATTTTAACAAATTGTTAAAATAATAAAATATAGTTTGTTAATGCTTGCATGCATATGACAACTATTATTTTAGATAACTGAGGATTCACTCGTGGATAAATATTGCATGTTAGTTCTGTCAGAGACCCAGTTGAGATTAAATGTGGGACAGTGTACTATCAGATGCTTAACTATTTCTAGTAAGTAGTTTTTGCATGGTTGAGGAACTAGTGTTCTCAAGGAATACATAGTTGGACCATTGGTTGTTTTTGGTATGTTGGAATTAATAGCATATGATTTTGCTATTATTTCCTAAGCAAACTACGTAAGGACCATAGGGAAACCCTATATAAATAGGGCTTGGTTGGTTCATGAGACATATCTTCATATCTTCATAGTTCATTGAGAACTGAATAGCTTGAGAGTTAATTCTTCTTGTATTGTGAAGAGGAATTCCACTTGATTGATAATACATGGTTGGGGTTTTATGCTCGTTATTTCCCCTGGATATATATTGTGTTATGTGTGACTAATTCTCTTGATCAGTTATGCATGTTTCTACTTGATGTTGCTCATGATTTCGATTATGTGTCCGCTTAATGTTTTGTAAAAGTAGAACAAGTATTGTGCTTTAGGACATTCCATATATCGGTTTGTTCTACAGGTGAAATTTCTACATGGTATCAGAGCTAGCTGATTTGTAGAGAAAATTCTACATGGTATCAGAGCACAGGTGATCAAGAAAGAATAGTATACTAGCAGGAGGAATTCAAAGTTTCTTATTCTTGATATAGATCTCAAGTTCTTATCACATCTATTTCATCGATGGCATTCAATGGTTTGAGGCTTGAGTATGCCCTTGATGGCAGCTCAAACTATATAGCTTGGAAGGATCACATGGAGGCAGTTTTGGAGGATAATGGTCTTAAGTATTTCATTGATCAAGAAGTCCCTAAGCCTACTGACAAGACTGAGATGCTGGAATGGGGTAAGTGTGTGGCTAGAGCTAGGAGAATTCTCTTGGAGGGTGTTCGAGATCACATAGTCTCAAGCCTCCATGGGAAGGAGTCTCCATTTGCAATGTGGAAAACATTGAAAGATTTATATCAGAATAGCAGTGATCAAAGGAAGTTGGCACTAAAAGACAAGCTTCGAAAGACCAAGTGTGAGAAGGGTGACTCTATTTCTACATTCTCGAACAAGCTCACCACTTGCAGAGATAAGCTTGTAAGCGTAGGAGTCACTACAGCTGATGAGGATATGGTGAGTCTAGCACTCCTTGGCCTTCCTAAGAGCTAGCATAGCTACCAGGACTCAGTGAATGGAAGGGACAAACTGCTAGATTGGGAACAAATATGGTCAGATTTGATGTAGGAGGAGATCAGACAGAGCACCAAGGATGTAGCTTCTTCATCAAAACATGATGATGAAGAGAACTTGGCTTTAGCTTCTAAAGCTAAGAAAGGGAAAGGGAAGGCATCCCATTCCAAGTCTTCTCAAGGAGGGAAGAAGTTTGACAAGTTGAAGGTGAGATGCTTTCATTGTCATGAGTTGGGTCATTATGCTAATAATTGCCCAAAGATGAAGTCCAAGAAGAAAGGTTCCTCCAAGGAATCTAATGGTGATGCACTGGCTCCACAGTTTGAGATGGATTTCTCGCTTATTTCATGCATGGTTTCATCTAGCATGGGATGTGTTTGGTATTTGGACACTAGAGCTTCTTTCCACATGTAAGGTGACAAGAATCTTTTCAGTACTTTGGAGGAGAAGTATCTCCAGATATGGATCAAGATGGGTGATGACGAAAAGTACTGTGTCTCGGGTAGAGGTACAGTTATGTTCAAAGGGAGCATGGTTCTCCCCTCACTCTTTCTAATGTTATGTATGTACCAGGGCTGAAAAAGAATCTTGTGTCTATTGTTATGCTTGAGGATAAAGGCTATGACGTAGTCTTTAGTTTGGGAAAGGTTTTCCTAAGGCATATCGGCACTAGATAGGCCAAACAGATTGGGATTTGAATTAAGAATCTCTACAAGTTACAGGTAGAAGAGGTGCATGGCCAAGATATTGGCGAGTTATGGCATAGAAGACTAGGCCACTTGCATAATGGGGCCTTGAAGATCATGCAACAAATTTCTACCAAATTACCCAAGTGCAAACTGGGGCAGATAATCACATGTAAAGGTTGTACTTTAGGTAAGTATGCAAAGGCTTCCTTTCATGATTGGGACAGTAGAGCAGGAGCAGTTCTGGATTGAGTTCATTCAGATGTATGAGGGCCCTTCTCTACAGCCTCCACTGCAAAGCACAGGTACTTTGTTATTTTTATAGATGATTTTTCTCATAGATGTTGGATCTACTTCATGCAAAGGAAGGATCAAACCTTCTTGAATTTTTTTGAGTTCAAAGCTTTGGCAAAGAAAGAATCAGGGAGGAAGATAAAGGCCTTATGGAGTGATAACAGTGGAGAGTATGTTTCCTAGTAGTTTAAAGACTTTTGTGCTTCAAAAGGAATTAAATAGGAACTCACAGCACCTCATAACCCACAACAGAATGGGGTAGCTGAAAGGAAGAATAGATATATTGTGGGAGCAGCTCGAGCAATGATGCATGACGAAAGCCTACCACTTCATCTATGGGCTGAGGCATGCAATACAACAGTGTATCTTTAGAACAGAAGTCCTCATCATATTTTGGTGACGAAGACACCTATAGAAGCGTTTTTAGGGAAGCGGCTAGATGTAAGTCACTTCCATATCTTTGGATCACCTGTTTACTGTCATGTGACCAAAGATGCTTGAAAGAAGCTAGACCCAATAGCTGAGTTGGGAATACTTGTGGGGTATACAGATACACCTCACAACTATCGGGTGTTTTTTCCTACCAGTCAGAGGACAAAAGTGCACAGGGATCTAAAGTTCAATGAGCAGTGAGCCATGCGAGAGTCACTTGAGAGGGAGCTCAAGTTGCATGGTGATGATGAGGAACTATTAGTTCCTAAGGAGGAGGAGCCTCTTGATGATGTAAAGTAGCCGCATGCAGAGATTCCAATGGTGGAGATTACCACAACTAGAGAGTCTTCTAGAGAGAGGCAAAAACACTCTCTAGAAGCTGATAGATTGATGCAGGATGCAAGAGAGAATGTGGGGAAACCATCCTCTCGTTGTAGAAAAAGGAGATCTCCTGATAGATACACTGGCTACATGGCCCTAGTTGGGGAGTGTGTAGCGACTGAGCCTTCTTCTTTTGAGGAGGCAGTATAGTAGCCAATTCGGATGGATGTGATGTTAGAGGAGTATGATTCTATCATGAGGAACATTGTATTGGATATTGTTCCTAGACCGGGGGACAAGTCAGTGGTTACTTCCCAATGGCTTTAAAAGTTAAAGCAGGCAGTTGATGGCAGTATTGAAAAACGTAAGGCAATATTTGTTTCATGTGGTTTCTCACAGGTTGAGGGGATTGACTATGATGAGACCTTTGCTCCTGTTGCAAGGTACTCATCGATCAAATTGATTCTAGCACTATCATCGTAGATGAGTTGGAAGATCCATCAGATGGATGTGAAGACAGCTTTCCTCAATGGGGAGATTGAGGGAGAGGTATACATTGAGCAGCTCGAACGATTTGAGACCTTCGATCATGAGTCACATGTGTGTTAGCTAAAGTGAGCATTGTATGGGCTGAAGCAAGCACCTCGTGCTTGGTATACTAGGATCGATAGCTATTTCACCAGGCTGGGCTTCACCAAGAGTGAAGTGGATGCGAACCTCTACCACATCATTAAATATGGTAAGCTATTGATTACTGTACTTTATGTCGATGATCTGATTTTCAGAGGTGATGATGAGTTGATCAAGTCTTGTAAGAAGGATCTTGCAAGAGAGTTTGAGATGAAGGACATGGGCCTCATGCACTACTTTCTAGGCATGGAGGTGTGGCAGAGAGATGAGCAAGTATTTGTTTCTCAAGGCAAGTATGCTAATGAGATACTGAGGTGCTTCCACATGGATATGTGCAAGCCCATGGAGGCTCCTCTAGCAGGTAAATGGAGGAAGGAGGATGCTACTTTAGGTTAGGTAGTAGCTGCTACAATTTATCGGTAGCTTGTGGGTTCACTCATGTATCTAGTGAACACACGACCAGATTTGTGCTTTTCAGTGAACCAGCTGAGACAAGCTATGGTTCAGCCAACCAAGTTATTTTGGAAGGTGGCAAAGCATGTGTTGAGATATCTCAGAGGCACTACACAGTATGGATTATGGTACAAGCAGACAGAGGGAGTGAAGCTCCAAGGCTTCACAGATGTATATTGGGTAGGTAGTCAATTAGACAGGAAGAGCACTTCTGGAGGGATATTCAACCTTGGGTCAACTACAGTTTCTTGGTATAGTTAGAAACATAGATTAGTTGCACTTAGCTCAGTAGAGGCAGAGTACATCGCAGAAAGTCGAGTTGCATGTGAGGCCATCTGGATGCGGAAGATCCTAGTGGGATTGTTTAGTTAGATGATGGATCCGACGATGATATATTGTGATAATCAGAGTTGCATTAAACTCTCTGAGAATCCAGTGTTTCATGACAGGTCCAAGCATATAGATATCTGCTATCATCATCTATAGGATTGTGTGGTTAAGAGGATTATGATGTTGCAGTATATTTAGACCGAGGAACAAGATGAAGATATTTTGACAAAGGCATTGTCAAAGGGCAAGTTTTAGTTCCATAGAGACAGGATCGGAGTTGCTGATAATCCCTTTCTTGTTGAGAGGGAGTATTGAAAAGTGTGCAACAAGAAAAACTAAATTTAGAATGTGCTAAAAATAACATGTCTAAAAATAGTAGTTTGGCCAGTGAGGTCATTGGCCACATTGGGTGAGAGGTGAAACTACTAAAAATAGAAAGTTCTAAAAATAGCATTTTTGGGTCCTTCCAATTATAGTATCCCAGTCTAAATCTATAGGAAGAAAATTAATTTTGGTCTTAACAACAGTTTAAAATATAAATAAATTAATCTCCACGAGTTGATTAATTATGGAAAATTAAACTTGAAGTCTGTGAGATCATGCAATTAATTTCCTCTTTGAATTAGGAATTATCCTTGATTAAAAGGAATAAGTCAGTTCTATAATGAGAGAACCAGTTGACTTAGTTCTAACTATCAAGTCCAGTTAGATTAATTTTCAACAATGTTAAAATAATAAAGATATATTTTGTTATGCTTACAGCATGTGAACAACTATTATTTTAGATAAAGATATTCCTCAAAGGATAACTAATGCATGTCAGTTCTGTTAGAGACCCAGTTGAGATAAATGTGGATAGTGTAATATCATAGGCTTAACAATTCTATAAAGTATTTTTCATGTGAAGGAACTAGTGTTCTCAGGAATATGAAGTTGGACCATGGTGGTTTTTAGTATGCGAATTAATAACATATCTTACTATTATTCCAAAGAAAAACAATGTAAGGACCATAGGAAAGCCTAATAAACAGGGCTTGGTTGGTTCATGAGACATATCTTCATATCTTCATAGTTCATTGAGAACTGAATAGCTTGAGAGCTAATTTTTCTTGTATTGTGAAGAGGATTTCCACTTGATTGATAATACATGGTTGGGGTTTTATGCTGGTGCTTTCCCCTGGATATATCTTGTGTTATGTGTGATTAATTCTCTTTTTCAGTTATGCATTTTTATACTTGATGTTGGTCATGATTTCAATTATGCTTCAACTTAAGTTTTGTAGAATTTGAACAAGTATTATGCTTTAGGACATTGCATATATCGGTTGGTTCTACCGCTGAAATCTCTACAAATCGGTAATACAAAATCAATTGCCCATTTCTCAAATGGATGCAATGACACCTATGGATTCAAAGGAAACTCATCCCTCTATGATGGCCTGCCCATCCTTTGGCATGCATCACATGCCTTGCAATATACTTTAGAATCCTTATGCAGTGTCGGCCACCAAAACCCAGCACGCAAAATCTTCTGCACTATCATTTTTCTTGCATAATGTTCTCTTGTATCCCCTCCAAGAGCTTCAATGAGGATATTGTTTCTTTCAAAGTTGGGCACATAGTGTCAAAGTATTTGATCTGATCCCATATTATACAAATGACCTGCAATAATTGAAAAGTCTTTCACGTGCACCACCAATTCTTTCTTCTGTTGACTGGTGTATCCCTCTAGAGCCATCACTGTTGTTAGAAATTGGACAATGTATGCAAAGTGATTATCCACTACACACACCATGAAGAGATGCACGTTAGGCAACCCTTCCTCCAAATTGGTAGGATCCTCTCCTATTTCAATATGCAACAGATGCTCTCGCCTTGCATTCAACCTTCCTAGCTTCATAATCACCTCGAAATGATACCTTTAAAACAAAAACATCCATCTTCATATTCCCCCCCAACACAAGCTTATTGACTAAATATTTCAATGCAGAATGGTCTGTATACATCTTAAAATGTCTAGCTAGCAAGTTATGTCTAAACTTCTGGAGTGCATACACCATAGCCAAGCCTTCGCACTCTGTCATCGAATAATTCTTTTCAGCCTTAGACAACTTCCTGCTCGTAAACACTATAGGGTGATCCAGTTCTCCCTTGTCATCCCGTGTCATCACTGCGCCTAACGCAATACACGAGGCATCTACATGCACATGGAACTCCTTCTTCCAATCAAGGAAGACTAGGATCGGTGTGTGACCATTTTATCCTTTAGTACGTCCAGGTTGCGCTGACATTCTTCGTCCCAATAAAATGTAGCATCCTTCTTCAGTGGCTTTTCCACAGGCACGGTAATCTAAGCATAACCTTTGATGAACTTTTGATAATACCCAGTGTAGACTAGTGTTGCGCGTAGATCTTTAACTCTCCTTAGTGCCTCCAAGTTAATTATTACCATGATCTTAGGAGGTTCCACCATGAGTCCTTGTCTGCATACCACATGACCCAGAAAGATCCCAAAAGGGACACAAAACAAGCATTTCTTTAGGTTTAGTTCAATTTGATACCTTCGATAGGTATCCAACATTAAGCGCAGACTATCTACATGGTGCTTGACTAGCCCAAACACTGTCTAGTCATTAGAATATACCTCCAAGAACTTGTGAAAGAACTCCTTTAACATTCTGAAGACCACGCGTGAGAAGATTAGCAGCGCATTCTTAAGTCTGAAAGGCATCAATGTTTACTGGAAACATCCCCATTCTATCACAAAGGTGGTCTTACTCCTGTCTTCTGGCGTGATATTTATCTGATGGTATCCAGAGAACCCATCAGTGAATGAATAGGCCTCCTACCCACCAACATTATTCAGTACTTCATCTGTGAAAGGAGTTGGAAAAGGATCATGAACACAAGAATTGTTGAGCTTCCTAAGATCTACACAAATCCTTATTTCATCCTTCTACTTCTTTTCCTGAACGACCATTGGACTCACCCAATCATATTCTTCTACTGGTTCAATAATACCCACTGCAAGCATCTTGTCCAACTCCAAGGGGACCCTTTCCATGTATTTGGGATTAAGGTGATATGGCCTCTACTTAACAGGCTTCGTGTTTGGTTTCAAAGTTATTTTCATCACTCCCAAATCACCTATGATGCCTTTGAAGTCTGAAAATTTTGTGGGAAATAAATCCTGACATTCACAGAGCAACTCAGTGACTTTATCGACTATAGCATCATCCTAGTAATCTCCAATCTTCACAAACTTCAGTTCTGCTTATGTACTAATGTTTACCTGCTTAGTTCTCATTCAACCATACCTTGGGGTGACCAAATCCCATCCTCATAATCCTCTTATAGTAGCGCCATTTTTCAAAACTATTTTTATGCATACCCCACCAATGTGCACGCATCGCGCACAATGCTAAATCCAGCACTTGGAAGAGGTGATTCGCAGGAAATTCCCTTTCAAATGAATCTAGAAACTTATCTACATCAGTTATACCATCATAATAAGGAAAAATTCTTACCTCGAATGGTACATAGTGCAGTGATTGAGTCACCATATTACATCACAGTGTAGATACTTCGTGTAAACTATTCTGCCAGTGCTCCAATTCTTCACCCGAATCTGATGTACATGAGCTCTCGCGGTCCTATGCAATTCATCCATCGACTATAGGATTAACCCAATCTTGGTCTCGTGCTATTATCTTATAGATATGCTCCAAATCATTGTCGTTTTCCTCATAGTTGCAGATTGGTTTAGTATAGTGTGGTCCTTCTTTCAAGCGACATTGTCTGCTTCTTCACATTGATGACCCCATTCATGTCGATAGCCCAATCAATTACAAGGAGTGTGGGATATGGATTGATGTCATCAATAATCTCTATTACCTCAAAGTCAAGCAACTCACTTGCACCTTCTATATCTACGGTTAACCCATGCAATCTCACCATAGGGATAATCTTCTTTTGATTTTCCCTTCTTAATTGAATCAGAGACCACTATAGTGCAAGTCTTCCCATTTTTTCCCAAGTCTATTTAGGATCTAACCCTAGATCCAAAATAACTTGATCCATCTCGTATTCTCCTATTTGCGTAGTGAGCCTCATCTCACGTCATGTTCTCGTCTTATGTCTGCCGATCTTTCTAACTGCGCGGTACCCATCATAAGCATTATCCCTACCAAAAAATTTGTTTATCAACTCCTGTAATCCTTTCATGGCCCTACTATTGCACAGCAGTTTCATGCAAGTCTCTAAGAGAGTAGTAAGCATGGAGGGGTCAACTTCTTAGGATAGCCTATCCTGACTTCCTCAGGTAGAGGCTTAAGCAAAGCTTTTCTTTGCTTCCATGAACATTTCCTTTGCACGCTCCAGATCAAACCCAACTTCTTTTTCTAGAGCCTTACAGACCCATCCATCTTCTTTAGGCTATCTTCCCTTATTGTCACCAGTCATCATACCACTTCACAGAATGATATTAACATTAGGATCCTCTTTGCAAGGCGTTTCCCTCATCATCTCCAGGTTCTGAGTAAGTTGCACCTTCTTCTCCTACATTTTAGCTATCAATATATGCATTATTCTATCACGTGGTCAAACTAAGTAAAATACTAGAATAACAGGCATGTCTAACTCATACACTCCCACATGTAGTGCCCTACCACTCCACAATTATAGCAAATAACTTTCCCTTGACCTCTCTCAGGTCCTCCTCCTCCTCGGCCTCGTCCGTGTCCCTGATATCCTCTGTGCACGCCCCTGGCGCCTTGATCCAAAATACAAGTTTCTATTTTCATTCGATACATGGGCCTTCTTTCTGTCATCAATTCATAGATACAGTAGTTACGTTCATTATGGCCCACTGATTTACAGAAATTACAGAATAGTTGTTGCGGTGTCTGCACAAATCTTTGCAGCAAGTGGCAATTGTCTGTTACATGTTTTCCTACTACTTGATAGATAGCACACCACAACGTGGGCCCTATACTTGGTCCAGGTTGAGATTCCTACCTCAAGGGCAATGGCCCTCCTCCTACCATATAATTTGCAAAAACAACACAGTGATCCTTATCCCCTAGCTTTTACACTTGAGGCACCAAACTTCTTCATGCACTTCCGGCTAAGCCACTTTTTCCTTCTTTAAGCTCTAAAACTCAAATTAGACGCATGAATATGT
Source organism: Pinus taeda (assembly GCA_000404065.3). Taxonomy (NCBI): domain Eukaryota; kingdom Viridiplantae; phylum Streptophyta; class Pinopsida; order Pinales; family Pinaceae; genus Pinus; species Pinus taeda. The sequence continues at coordinate 68,297 of APFE030910972.1, read as the reverse complement.
TGAACTCCCAACTTCACATCCTGGATAGGTGTCTCATGTAATCTCATTGCGATCTCCAGTGCTTTTGCCTTAGTCCCTATCTTTTGTTGTGACAAACAAATACTTAAGTGAGGCAGGAGCACGACTATAAACCAATCACAATGGTGACTTTCTGTGAGATTCATATTGGCTTCACGGATTCTACACTTTAGTCTCTAAGCCAGCTTCTAGGGTGTTTCACTGATTCTCATAGCAATTTCCTTGAATCCCACTACTGATTGCATTTTGGACTTAGACCTACCTACTTCCTTATTCAAAGCAGTCTGAGTGTCCCCTAATGATGCCAATGGATTATCAGTGCAATACTTAATGTACCATGTCAACGCACAATCTTGTAGAGCAGTAACCAACTATGGTTTCTTCATATGATCATCTATAATATTCTGTGTTGTCCACATGGCCTTCACAACGAACCAAAAATTATCTAGGTCATCATTTCCCAAGCCCTTGAAAATGGGAAACTTCATCGTATTCGACATGTTCAATGGTGGTGGAGGTGGTGGTGGTGTGGGTGAAGGTGTATGCTATGGAGGTGGTATGGACGAATGAGGTATTTGTGAAAAACCATGTCTTATCAACTGTACAACACTTCGAGGTGAGGCCTGTACTACTCCCTCGTAGTTTCTCAAAGAAGGTTCTATCAACGCGCTGCATTCAGGACCTATTCTCTCCGAATTTCTAAAGAATTCTCCACTTCACATAGATCCAAAACACCAAGGCAGTGGCATAACCCACTTTTCACACAAGAGCATTTCAATCCAAGTATTCAAAGATCTCAAATACTTACCTTGTGGTCCCTTGAAAAAGCGTCGCTCTGCTTTGCTGTAACTGACTAAGGTATTGACCATGAATTCTGTCATGAATCTTCCTAAGACCCATTCAAGTCAGTGATCAACAACACGCGTGAGCTTATCTTCAGAAGCTTCCAATTTTCGCACTAGCTCTAGGGTCCACACTATTGGACCATCAAGCCTCCGCCTTCCTTGGCCATCTGCCAGTTTAGTGATCCACTCATATAGTTTGATTGGGAAGGTGTGGAAGAGGATCTTGTGTATTTCTATGTATAAATATCTATCCAACCACTATTCTTTCATCAGGTGCAAATTTCTATTTTCTCGAGCCACGGATTCATGGATCTTTCTTAGTCAGATTCCAGTGATGCAACATCACACATCTCTTTATGCAAATCCTAGTACTAGAAACAAAACCATTTGTTGGCTTAGTGGGTCTTGACCTAGCTTCAGAGTTAGTTGCACTAAAAAAATCCCTACACTACTGGCCCTTTCCGCATCAATCCATGGAGCAGGGGCTGAAGTCTCACCCAAAGCAGTATGGGGGGATGTTGGAACCAAGTTTTTGCACCCAAAGATGAGTGTGATGTCGTTTTATGCCCTACATCTACCTTCGCTCAGATTAATAAGCCTTTAAGGCTTATTGATGTAACTTCTCTAATCAGCCTTTAGACCTCCGTGAAGGTCTACGACTATCTTTCGCAAACCCTGAGTCAATGAATCCACTATTTATGCACATTAAAGATTACTTATAACCTACTAATTACTCATATCAGCTTAAGTGCTCGATAACTTCAACATACAACAAGATAATCTTTGCGTAAATAGTTAACAATAATTGCATTCATATACCAATATAAGTCGTGTAAAGTCGTGCATCAATACATTATTATTTCATAAACCCATTATAACATAAGGAACATCCATATAAATAGAAGTAAAGAGATAAACACAAGTATTTCTAGAACAATCTTCTTTATTAATACTCATTTCTCCTTACAGACTCAAGATTTTCATGTGCACTCAGCTGTAGGGGTCCGTGCACTCAGCTACGGACTCTACTTCTAGGCCTCTGCGCACACAACTGAAAAGCCTTTCTTCCTACTCTTCTCCGCTAACTCTTTAGACTCCTTCCATAGAACAAACTTCATTACTTTTCTTAGACATCCTAAGACACACCTATTTATACGATCTCATGGTTTGTGGACCATGGGTATATCTTCAAAAGTCGACTCAACTTACATAAAAGAAGGGTAAAAGCCTTTATGACTCTTTAATTATCTACGTGCTCCACGACCACAACTTGTAGAGACTTTACATATTTATACAACAAAACTTGCGATTTTTCCCCAAAATTGACCCTAGGGGACCCCATCCCAACAACACTCTTGCTGTGTACAACATGTACCAAGATTGACAAACTTTGGATCATGTTCTGTTCCCAGGTTTATCAGTTCATGCCTCATAGTGGAACTATGGGTATTGTTGTTCCTTGGCCCTTGGAACCATTCTTGCAATTCATATAGATTTTCCAATGATGCCACACCCTTTGTGATAACTTGGCCTCTCATGTTACTAGGTTCCACTTATAGAGAGCACTCATGCTCGTCATCATCTATCGTTGCATCTTTGAAGATGCCAGTGTTGGCCATGAAGTGCAGTATCTATTGATCATCATTAAACACGCGTAAGTTAGTTATGTTTTCTGGGATAGATGGTTTGTAAAAAATGTCAATAGTTATTCTATCCCTAATTGGTGACATTCTCGAGCCTTCGTTTGCCAGTGCATTAGCAACTATGTTATGCATATGTGGTACGAAAATGATATTAAATGCCTGGAAGTTTGAGATTAGTCACCATACCTCCTGTTGGTAACTTTTGAGATGCGGTGATAAACAATGAATGGTGTTGTGTACCTAACGTACCACTATCTCTGAATCACCTACCACTTTGATTATGACCACGTTGAGGCTGATGGCTTTTAGCAAGCCCAACACAAGTGCTTCATATTCTGCTACATTGTTCGTGCACTCAAACACCAAGTGACTTGATCATAGTAGATGCTTCCTATTTCAAGGGTCGATCAAAACACACTCGGCTCCTAAGTTGTCCTGTGTCTTTGACCCGTCAAAGTACATGGTCCACAGCTCATCTGTACATGGACCGCTTGATGTGCTAGTGCTATTGCTACTACTATTGCTGCTACTACTGCTGCTATTGGTGCAATGTGCTATACAAGTTTCATTACCATCAATTTGGCAAGGAAGGATTCCCAACTGCGTGTCTAGTGGGGTTGGAGCTGGCCTTGCAGGATAACACCCTAATGTTGTCTTAAGGAGGCAGTTGTCGAACAAGAGTTCTATGGCCAACGATTCAATCTCGCCATTGATGGGAGTGACACTGTGTTTCATAGACCTCTCAGATTCTACTTAGATCTAGTTGTACTTTCCCTTGTACAGAAGCCAAATGTGAGACCAGTCTGTAGCAAAATATCCATCTAGCTTGTTGGACCTATCTCTGCTAAGTAATAGACCATATGCTTCTGGTATGTCCACAACAAGTATGTTGATGCATTGGTGGACTCGACTGTCATAGGATAATCGGATGATTACGTCTCGTAGTTCACCAATGGTTGGTACCAATGTTTGATCAAGTTGTATGATTCACACAGATTTCTTGCTCCATTGTGCATTGATCTTGTTAGCTATGGAGAGCAGCACAATGTTGGTCGTCGCGCCATAATCATCCGAACAGTTGTGAACATTGCAGTTGAACACTTCAAATGAAAGTAACTAGAATGGATGGAAACCTGAGTTTTCTTTTGCCTTTAGAGTGTATTGAGAACTGTGGAAAGTGATCCAGGAGGTGTTCTTTCTACCTTACTGCTAGAGGTTTCGCTATCTGTTGTGGTTTGTCCCAGTGCACGCAATAGGATATCTTGCTGACTTTGGATCTTAGCCAACTTGAACAAACTGATGTTTGCCTGAGTTTTCTTCATGTCATCAACAATGTTGTAATCCAGAGGTGGTAGACTCACCGAGGTGTCTGAGGTAAAATGAGTGTTTGTGTTGTCCGGTGGAGCGTTTTGCAGCTTGCTACTCATGGATGTGTTTATGTCTGCCGCTCTCTTCCCAGACTTGCTTTGTGTTTTTTGCTTTGGGGTGACCAGTGGATCGATCTTCCTTATCAACAATCTTATCTTTTCTTGTATCTCCCCAAGTGTGGGGGGAGCCCCTTTACTCATATTGTAATGGTCAGTTTTATTTTGGGGTTGCTTCTCGGTGTTCATCTTTGACATCGTTTGCAAGCATTGATATGCGTTCACCACATGCCCAGAGCTCGATGGCTCATCAGGTGCAACCTCTTCATCATTGTCAATGTCTTCTGATTGCTCCTACATATTCCTTCCCGCATTGAGTGTATGACTGTAGAAATAATTTATAACTCGCTTCCAACCTGAACAAGAGTTCTCGGGATTATGTTCTTCATGGAAAGAACAAAATTTCTTATTTTCACACTGTTCGAGCTGGAACACATGGTTCTGTGTAGTTTTTGAAACGAACTAGCTAGTGCTTGATGAGCTGCTTGCCTGTCTCTACCTAGGCAGGTGAATTCTTTCAAATGTGTCTGTTTTACGTTGTTTGATTTCATACATTTCAATGGTCAAGCTCTTGACAAGACGAGTGAAAGTCTCAATATCAATTACTTCTTTGTCTCTACCCTTACTTGCCATTGCTTGGACCTTCCTGCTTGCATCCTTAGAGTCCTTTTCCGATTCATCATCCTTAATGACTCCAACTGCACGTGGGTATTTCTCAACAATGATAGCCTCTTCACATTTTTCCAATAGTGCTGGTTTCGCAACTTGCTTGACGAACTACACAATGTTGGTTAGCGGTGCGGACATGTAGTAATCAGTGATGATGGAGTCATGAGGTTTAGTGTCTGCTGCGAAATTGTTCAATATACATGTAAAACTCTTATTGAAATATTTCACTTTCTCCTTTCCCTCCATCTTTAGGCTTCCCAACTCTTTGAGTATCATGGTTGGGGTCTCTTCATCAATGAACTTCTGAAGGAACATACATTTGAATGCAACCCAGTTATGTATAGAGTTCGATGGAAGACTGTGATACTAAGAAACTACACAACCATCCAAGGTACATGGGAACAATCTACATGCTACATCATCATAACGTACCTCAAGTGTCTGCAGTTGTAGGTAGAAGTTTTCTAAGTGGTCTTCCTCCTTCACCATACTGTCGGGGTCAAAATTGATGTTCATTCTCTCTGCTTGCCTCAGCATCTTGTGCAGAACAGTTAGGAGAACCAATGGTCCCTGAGTCATCCATTCAATATTTGGGTCAGCCATCTCTTCTTCTTCCTCATCCTCTTCCTCTCTTTTAGAGTCTGATGGTTCTAGCTCTAAGTCTTTTGGTTCATCTCCACCTCCGCCTCCTCCATTGCCTTCCCCTCCACCTCCTATACCAAAGTTAGATCCCAAGATCACAAGAGTGTCTTGTTCACTTTGGCGAAAGATTGGAGGTTCCTCTCCATATTCAATAGCTTCTTCTAGACCTTCAATTGTGGAAAGGACTACTTCTTCCACCGATGATACAACAAATATTGTGGGAGTGGCTTTTATCTTCCTAAATGCGCTTAGAAGATGTTGTCTATCTGGGATTAGTTCAACTACTTTCGCGAACTAGCCAGTGATGGGATAGAAAAAGCGAAGTTGATGATATGGAATCTCATGTTCAATTCTGGGAGGTGAGGAGTAACCAACTACCGAGTCACATGTAGGTGAGAAGGAATGCGAATAACTTCCTCGACTAGATCATTGATGAATAAGTGTGAGGGGAATTTTAGCCATATACAATTGGCTGCCCTCCTTCTAGCACTAGAAATGTTGAGGATGTTGTACCCACCAACATTCAGGGGATCATCCTAGTATGAATTCCCAATTAGACCTCACACCATTTGGTCTAGGAATCCCATCTAGTATGATGGTCTGGTTTCCATTGTCTTAAGGATTTGCCTCAACTCTTGCTTCTTAGCACAGGAGAGTGGTCTGCTTTGTCTTTGAGAAGTGAGGTTTACAGGCCTAGTGAGTGTAAGTGTCACTTGTGTAAATGGTTCTTTCACTGTAGAGGGAGAAGGTGGGAGTGAGTCCCAAGTTGGTTGGGATGAAGTCCCAACTTGGCTAGGAACACAAAACACAACAGGATGTACACAACTTCCGGAGGAGCAGTCCACACGGATCTGGTAGTCATAACATACAAGGTAAGATAACATGTGAAACACTCAACATATGAGTACAATGGTTGTTGTTGGGGGCCTGTTGGGCATGGAATCCCCCCAAGGCATGTTTTGAGGCTCAAAGCCCAAGTTTTGGCTGATTTTTGTTTTAAAGCTCCGCAAATTGCAAGAGCGGGGTGCGAAAGTATAATAGAGTCACAGGGTTGTCTGCCCTATTTTTGTAATGTAATGTCGACTGGATAGACCTACCCATGGTCTGCGGACCATAGGGTTGTATAAATAGAGTGAGGCTCTAAGTGTAAAATAAGATAGATAAGGATAGAAAAGAGTAACAAGTCTAAGTGATCGAGTTGCAAGTTGAAGTGTGTCTTCGAGTCGTAAAGTAGGAGAAGGCTCTGAAGCTGAGCGCGCATAGGCCTAGTAGTCCGTAGCTGAGTGCGCAGACCCTTGGAGCTGACTGCGCAGGCGAAGTTGAGTCTGTAACCAAGGAAGGAATTAATAAAGAGAAGTTTTGTCATAATTCTGTGTATCTTTTCTCAGATTAATGCATGTTTGTTATGATTTGCAAATATATTGTTTATTTACTTCGTGCACCTATATGAATGATTTATATTGTTAAGTATAACTTAAAGCACGCAAGTAGGCTAAGATAATAAACTAACATTGGAATATTAGTAAGGTCTTGGGTAATAACGCAGAAGCGCGAGGTTCAGCCCTTGGGTAGGGCTGTGTGAAGGTAGTATATCAGACTACGAGGTATGGGAAAGTGTGCAAAGCAACCTTCATGCAAGGTTAAACCTCAGATCACTTGAACTCATCAGACATCTCTAGGGTGTAGAAACCTAGTTCTAGCACCCTGCAATACTAGTTCGAGTGAGACCTCAGTCCATGCTGCACAGACTATTGGTGAAAGGGCTAGTAGTACCGAGATTTGTTTTGCTAACTTAACTTTGAACCTGGGTCAGGCCCCAATAATCCAACAAATGGTTTCATTGTCAGGACTGGGATTTGCATAGATATTTCTGATGTCATATCACTAGAATCCGACAAAGAAAGGAATTGAAGAGTGGTTGGACAGAAAGATTCATGAGTATGTGGCATAGGAAAATAGGAATCTGTGATTGTCAAAGGAAGAGTGGATAGATTTCTACTTATATATGGAAATCCATGAAATTTTCTTTGCATCCTTCCCCTCTGAGTTATACGAGTGGATCGCGAAGCTAGCGGACAATAAGGAAGGTGTAGGCTCAACAAACCTATTGTGTGGACTCCAAAGTTGGTGTGCAAACTAGAAGCATTGGAATATAAGATCGTGCACACTATGAATCACTGGCTCGATCAAATTATAGGAGGATTTATCACTGAGTTTGTGGTAGATACTTTAGTCAGTTATAGCGAGGTGGAACGACGCTTCCTCAAAGGACCGTGAGGTAAGTACGTTAAATCTTAGAACACTTGGATTAAAATGCTACTGTGTGAAAAGCGGGATATGTGAATAAATTGATGTTTGGGGGGCTATGCAAAGTGGGAGGATCTACAGGAATGAAGGTAGTGTAGAACTAGAAACTAGCCTCTTGATTTCACCTCTGCGAGAAAGTGAGGAAGAGCTCACGGAAGTCTCACCAAGAAGTGCGATCAGTTTCATAAAGCAACAAATTTCGTACATACCACTTCCACCTACACCACCACTAGTTTCACCATATTCACCCCCATCTTTGCTCACACCACCTCCGCCACCACCACAATTCAATATGGAAAGTGCGATAAAATTTTCAGTGTTCAAAGGA
>APFE030910972.1:26230-53233 GCA_000404065.3 Pinus taeda | reverse complement strand
AATGGAAAAGGAGCTGCTTTCAAGGTCCAGACCGGGTGGGTATCCCCCTTGTTGTATACCCGATTTTCGAGGCTTCAACATATTTGGCGCTAGAAGGAGGGCCCGAACTATGAATGGAAAGTAAATCTAAATCTAAATACCATTCTAGGAGTAAATCTCCCTCACCATCTTCCCTGACTTCTCCATCACATTTAGAATCTTTGAATCTTGAGCGAGAAGTCGATAAAACAGCAACCACTACCACAAACCCGAACATTTAAGAGAAATCTACTACTGAACCTCCTGAAGTTGAATCATTGATCCATAAACTTCAGCGATTTTCTATATCACCCCAAAAATCTAAAAAATTTCAAGGTAGTGTGACTTCACAATATAACCCTTCTCATCCTCTTACCATATTGCAGAGTGAAAAGTTTGGTATCGAACCAATTGAATTACCTCTACCTAAAAGGAAAAGAGTAAGGAAATCACCTCAAGGGTCTGATAGTGAGACTCTTTCATCATCATCGTCCATCTCAACCTCTCCACTGTGAAGTCAACCATCCATCCCTCTACTTTAAATCATTGTTCACTAGACCTCTGGAACTTCAACATCTCTTTCTCAATCATCTCGAACTTTAATATCCTCTTCTTCCCAACCACAAGAAAAATCTTCTACACTTTCCTCTGTTAGTAGTTCAATGATGGCCCAAACCCCATGGAATAACCTAGGGGTAGTCTTAATGCCTGTGCTCTTGAGTCAAATACTGGCCCATCCTGAAAAATGGCTCCCTAAGTTTAATCCTGAAACAGGCATGCTAGCAGAAGAACACATAAACAACTTTATGTTATCCATAAATCTCAATGGAGTTACTAATGAAGACGATGTTGTCCGGCTCTTTCCTTACACTTTACAAGGATCATGGTATTTTTCACTACTATCCGGATCTATCACTAGTTGGGATATTTTCCAAGAGCAATTCTTGACTAGGTTCAGCAATGACAGGTCTACTGCAACACTGATCAATGACCTTTCTAATCTTAGGACTAAATCAAGGGAACCTATCAAAGATTTTAACTTGTGTTTCAATAAAATTTTGAATAAAATTCCTACCAGTTCCAAGTTTAGCGAAGAAGTTCGAAGTGAATGGTACATATCTGCTCTACCATCAAACATAGTAATCTTCGTTGATAGGGCTGCCAAAACAACTTTAGCTGACAATATGAAGGAAGCAATAGCAGTAGAGAAATGTATCATAGCCTTAGAAAAGAAAAAAGTTGTTGATGAATGAAAATCTAAAAAGGTCACTTTTAAAGAGGATCCCAAGAAAAAACAATCAAAAGAACCATTTGATTTAGAAGGATTGCAAAAAGTTTTGAAAACCATGTCTAACAAAATGGTTGACATTAAGAAACAAGTGGCAGAGACTTCTTCAAAAAAGCCGTATAGGCCTTATAGGAAAAATCCTTCAATTGATTCTAAACCTCCCATTGCCATTACAAATGTAGAATCAGAAGAAGAAGAAGAGGAAGTTTCTAACGAAGAGCCTACTGATGAAGAAGAAGTTGTAGAAGTACAGGGAATGTGGGACTTCATCCTCCTAGATGAAGAGGATCAAGAAGCATCACTAGTTAGTACTAGAAGTAGAAATCAACTCGATCCCCCACAACCTACTCCTAAACTGAAGAGTGTAAGCTCAATGTCTAAGGATAAATTCGCAAGTAAGAAAACATCACCCAAAGCAACTCAAACAAGCCCAATCCAAACAGATTCACCAACTCCATCTAAACATTGATTGTTTCTGATGAGATGGAGTATAATATCATAGAAGACATGAAGAAGACTAAGGCTAACATAACCTTTTATGAACTGAGCAAGTTAAAACATCAACAAAAGCTACTTTTGAAAGAGTTACATGCAATAGATGTTGTACCTCTGCCTGCAGCTGTAATCTCTCAAGCTTCTCACGAGATGGGAAGACCTCCAACTAATGTGACTAATAAAGTTGATCCAAACGATATTGCTTTAATTGGAGGAAGGTCAAGATTTCATACTCCCCCATTATTCTCACTTATGAAGTTTTCAAAAAAAAATTACATAATTGTTTGGTAGATTCAGGAGCTTCATCTAATATCTTACCTAAATCAATATGTACAAAGTTGAACGTTCAACCTCAAAAATCTGCAGTACGCATAGTTCAGTTGGACCGGTCGCAGGTTGAAGTGATCGGTGAACTAAATCAAGTTACTATAAGGTTGTCATCTAATCCAAAGGTATTTCAAGTTATTGATATTTTAGCTGCAAACATTCCAGAATTCTATGGTTTAATTCTTAGTAGAGATTGGTCTAAAAATATTCATGGATACTTTGCAACTGATTGGTCGCATATGTGGCTCCCTTATAATGGTAAACCAAATCAGATAAAGGTTGAGCGGGAAAGACATCAAAAATACATAGTAATAGAATTGGAAGGAGAAAATGAACCTGTAGCATACAGTAGCAAAATAATTGGCAACTATTTTGTTGACTCTTTCTTAGCAAATTTTAATGCTCATACTTCACCTTAGTTAGAACATTCTGTTTTGTCTCAAGTAGAAAACTTTTCTCAAACAGATAGTTCTAAATGTGATAATTTTATAGATAGTCCTGTAAATAAATCTTTATTTTGGAAGTTATTTTTTTATGGTTCTAAGTCTAACGATGGAGCAAGAGCAGGATGCGTGTTAGTTAGTCCAGAGAGAAACAAAACTATGCTAACTTGTAGACTTGAGTTCGATTGCACCAATAACATTACATAATACAAGGCATTAGTCCAAGGATTATACAAGGCAATCGGATTAGATATCCAGTGTCTACAAGTCTTCGGAGATTCTGAAATCGTTATTAGACAAGTACAAAATACTATACATTATCTATTAGGCCATTTAAAGAATTATCAATCTTTAGTACAAGATCTGACTAAACATTTTATAGCATTCAATATTTCATCAATTCCCAGACTCCAAAATGCTAGTGCTGACCTCTTGGCAAATGTAGCTTCCAAGCTCATTCCCTCAGAGGACTATAGCCCAGATAGATTCTCAATCGAATTGATCTTTAGACCCTTGCTTCTTGATAACATTACCAATTGGAAAATTTTCAACGATGATCCTAATATTGTAAGCTTCCTCACATCAGAAGGATATTATACTAATCAGATAATTGATGAGGATCAACATGACAAAAAATTGCAACAAGATAGCACTAATAATGCTATGCCAAAATTAGTAGTCAAGTTGGAAGACCTATATGATTTGAAAGACCGATTCAAAAGATCTACCAATTCAAAACTTCAAAGTTCAAATCTGAACTATGAATTAGTAAATCTAGTAACTGATACCAAGCCACAGAATATCAATCTAGGTCTTGGCCTAGCCCCTGAAGAAAGATTCACATATGTTCATCTCCTGAAACAATACAAAAGTGTCTTTGCCTAGAACTACGATGACCTTAAGACTTACGACACTTCTATCATTCAACATATTATCCCAATGATAAACGACGAGAAACCTATCCAGCAAAAGCTGAGAAATATCCATCCTAATCTGGAAAACCAGATTAAGTCTGAGCTCAATAAATTATTGAAAGCCAAAATTATTTTTCCCATTCGACATTCTAGATGGGCTTCCAATATGGTTCCCATTAAAAAGAAAAACTGAGACATTAGAATTTGCATTGACTTTCGAAACCTTAACAAGGCCTGCCAAAAGGATAATTTTCCCCTGCCTCCTATGGAGCAAATATTACAAGAAGTTGCAGGATCAGAATTAATGTCCTTTTTGGATGGTTTCTCCTACTACAATCAAGTTTTGGTCCACCCTGACGATCAATTAAAGACCACATTCAGAACCAAATAGGGTACTTATGCATATCAAAAGATGCCTTTTGGTCTAATCAACGCTAGCGCCACATTTCAAAGGGCCATGGACATCGCATTTAAGGGATTAGTAAACAAATCAGTAGTAATCTACTTGGATGATATAACTGTATATTCACAAAAACAAAGTAATCATCTCAGAGACTTAAAGAAGATCTTCCAACGTTTCCAAAGGTATGGATTTCACTTAATCCAAAAAAGTCCTTTTTTGCTTTAAGTGAAGGAAAACTTCTTGGATTTATAGTGTCAAAATCTGGAATCCATATTGATCCCTATAGAATCAAGGAGATTCTCAAAATACCCTTGCCTCACAACAAGAAAGCTATGCAATCCTTCCTTGGCAAAATTAATTTTGTTAAGGGATTTGTTCCGGACTTCTCAAGGATTATATCTCCCTTACAAGCAATGATTAAAAAGAATTCCATCTTCAAATAGGGCCAAGAGGAATATGAAGCATTCAATCTGATTAAACAAGCGATTGTAAACGCTCCATCTTTAGCAACTCCAAATTTCTTTGATCGTTTCATTTTGTACACATTTGCCTCTGATAGATCATATGTTGCGATACTCACTCAAGCAAATCAAGACAAGGCAGAAGCCCCAATTGCCTTTTTCAGTTCAAATCTACAAGGGGCCGAATTAAACTATTCTAACATCAAAAAACAAGCTTATGTGGTTTTCAAAGCAATCAAACACTTCAGACCCTTCCTACTTAAAACTCATACAAAAATCATAGTACCGTTTCCAGTAGTAAGAAATCTATTAGTACAGAAAGACGTGGGTGAGAAAAGAGAAAATTGGGTTACTGCCTTACAAGAATACGACGCTGAAATTAAACCAGAAAATATTGTAAAAGGTCAAGGCTTTTGCAAAATGCTGGCTGGAGCATCGCTTATTTCCGAAATACCATCTTCAGAAGTACAAATGTATGAAGTAAGCCTAAACGATATTGAATCATTATATGCTGATATCATATTTTATCTAAAGAAAGGATATGCTCCTTCAAACCTATATTATACAAAGAAAAGAGCCCTAAGATTGAAGGCTAAGCAATATTAACTCATGAACAATGTACTTTTTAGGATGAATTATGATTCTGTTATCCTTCGATATCTTGAGAAATCTGAAGCTGAAAAGGTGTTGCAGGAACTCCATGATGGACCAGCAGATGGACATTATGCTAGAGATGCCACAACACATAAAATATTGCGTGCAGGGTACTGTTGGCCTACACTATTCAAAGACACACATAGCTATGAAAGGAAATGTCAAGTTTGTCAAACTACTGCTGGAAGACAAAAGAAACCATCGTTTCCTTTGCAACCAATCAATATAAATCAACCTTTTGATCAATGGGGATTGGATATAATAGGTGAGATCGTTCCTCACTCTTCTAAACAGCATAGGTATATCCTTATAGCTATAGATTATTTTACTAAATGGGTAGAAGCAATTCCTCTCAAGACAGCTAATGCCGAACACATCATTGATTTCATAGATCAGTTCATAATCACCAGGTTTGGTCTACCCTCCGCTTTAATGTTTGATAATGCATCATATTTTTTTGGAAATATTATGACTAAATTCGCACTCAAAAGAGATTTTAAACTTAAATACTCTGCCAATTATTACCCACAGGGGAACAGGTTAGTTGAATCAACAAAGAAAAACTTAATCAGAATCATTAAGCGAACCGTCGATCAAAATTATAAGAATTGGCACAAATCTTTTATATATTCTCTATGGAAAGGCCGAATAACACAAAAAGCCTCCATTGGCACTTCTCCCTTTAATTTAGTTTATGGGAAAGAAGTGGTCCTTCCAACTCATCTAGCGATACCCTCTTTGGCCTTAGTTTAGTTTATTGACAAAACACCAACTTCTTCCTTACAACTAAGGCAGCTACAAATTCTTAAGCTAGAAGAGCAACGAGAACAAGCTAAAATAACTCATGCTCATCACCAAGCATTAGTAAAAGCTTCTTTTGATTCAAACACGGTATCCAAAAAGGACTTTCATATTGGAGATCTAGTTTTAAAATGGGACAAGGCTCACAAAGAAAAATGCAAATATACAAAATTCTAACGAATGTGGCTTGGCCCTTTCCGAATTGCGGAAATCATAGGTCCATCTACTTTTATGTTACAGGATCTAACAGGAAAAAGAGAATATTTACCTATTAATGGGCAGATCCTCAAAAAATACTTTCCATAGGAGATCATTCTTCTATTTTTGTAAATTAGTTTTTCCTTTATTTTGATAATAAAACCAGTTGTAAATGCTCACATTTGGAATTCATGAAAAGGACAAGTATTTCTTTTAGATTTTGTTTTTTCGCTTGTATAAATACAAATGATTTGGAAAATTGGTCATTATTATTGAAAGGTACAGTCAAAGTCGATAAACCTGAAATGATACTAGTTTCAACCTTGCAAATGTTGATAAAAGCCAACATTTAGTGAGAATTTGTTTTATATCAGTCAAATGAAAGGCATCAGAAACAAAACAAAGATTCTCTGTAGAAAATATCTTTCCAAAAACTCTACAATTGTCATCCAGAGCTATTCTTAAGGAAACAATGACTTCCTCCCACCTAGAGAATTACGAGCTTCAAAGAATAATGATACACTTTAAACTTAAAGAATAAGAGGTATCATCATGAGCCGACTTATCATGATCATAAGATATTATAGCTTGCTGACTTTGCCAAAACTGCATACCACAATAGGGCAATGACTCAAGATTGTTACAATCAAAAGACATGGGATCTCATCATGAGCCATCTTGTTCAACAAAGTTATAAATCAAGTGAATGGCACTGTCATAATTTGGCTACCAAACCAAGGCATTATTCTTTAAGAATTAAAAGAAAATAAAAGCAATAAGTGTGGATATGAATTTCCCTTTGAAAATCGTATATTTCTCCAAGTAGGATACAGGATCATTGTTGGGTAATAGGTAACTCTGTCGAAGCTATAAATGCCTGCTGGCAATAGAGGCTCTACCTACGACAAATGAGCATATTTAAAACTAATTTACAGAGAAAACTTTGTTTTTATCTTTACAAACCAAGTAGTGGCTAATGTAAATAAAATGACTAGCTCTAGGAAGTAAATAATCAAAGTTAACATAGAAGAAACAAACTATCATTAAAAACTAAAAGCATGGTGTACTTTATCTTTCTATAATAAAGTTTGATTTTCTAAAAAGAGTCTTCTATTTTGAAAGTTTATAAAATAAGAAGAAAATCAGAGATAACGGGTTCTTCCAAGTGAATCGCCAATTGTTGTGGCTAGCAACAACCCCCCTTCTTATTTAGTTTTATTACTAATACTAAATGATTGGGGACCCTTTATCAAAAAATTTTAAAAAATAAATTAGTGCTCATATTCCCTTTTTGAATAAATCTTACTATCATAAGCTTAGGGGAATACCCGAAAAATCCAAAAGGACTTAAGTTTTATGATAAGTTCGAACAAAACTGTTCTCTCAATAATAAAGTGTCGCATCGCAAAAAAGGTAATGGATAACATCCTATAAACAAAATCCTAAGATTGTGAAATCGCAATGCGATATCGCACACTAAAAAAACTCATCGCATCGTAGTTTTCATATGCATCAAGTATCACTTAAGATGAAATACCTCAAGTCGCCGATATGCGATGACGCGTCTCGTAAATCAAATTTCGCACAAACATATGGTAATAGATGATTTTCAAACACAACGGATTAGCGATATTGTGATCTGCGATATTGTGAAGCAAATCGCAAAATCTCTTTATCGCAAATCTATAGGGCTCGTTGTTCGAAAAGTCTTTCCATAAACAGATGCCAAGTTATGTGCATTAGTGTTAATTTAATGAGTTAGTTGATGATCATTAATGAAATATGGTTTGGATTTGATTCAAAGGTCATTTCACGTAGGGTGATATATTTTATATGATTTCGGCATTTAAAGCTTTCTCGTCACCTTATTTCTTATCATTACTCTTTCCTTATTTGTAAATTGCAGGAGCGAAAAGCAAAGAGGTATACATAGCAGTGTTTAGAATATTATGGGAAAGAAGGGAAAAGCTCCAAGTTTTGAAGACAAAGGAATGATGCCCTTATACACAGACACCACCTGTAATAGAGACACCAGCGATACTACTTGGGAAGGCATGTATAGTCTACTTGAAGAAGAATATCCAAGAGTAATGAGGGTTATGGCAACTGCAGACTCATGCTATTCACTCTCGGTCCGAGAGGTCAGATTACAGTAGGATTTTCAATAGATGTAGTTGGGATACCAGAACAGTTTGGTCGAAAAAGAAAACTAGTTACAGGATATGCGAGAAATGCATAAAGATGATCCCAAGATTACAGAGTTTGTCACAGAGGCCAATTCCTTAAATGACCAACTCTTGCGACAGCAAGAAACATTATGCCAGAGAATATCGCAATGGAACTCCTCTTGCGAGATAAGCGACAAAATCACTAATCAAGTCATGGACTTGCGATATGATTATGATTTGATTGATAAAAGAGTTTCTGAGTATTTGGTTTGGAAAGAATCTAAAGAAAAAAAAGGCAGGCATACCCATAATCAATGAAGCCCACAAAGAAATTCTCTTTCATAAGTGGGACACACAGATCAGGAAAGCGGAAAAAGAAGAAGAAGAAGCAGCCACAATGGCAAGCAATGTCATCGACTGTGTCAATGAAAACTTGCACAGAGAAAATCCCATATCGAAAACCATTCCAGGATTTCTAGCAAATGCACAGCATCTACAGACAAGTTGGAGACAAAAGGCTAAAGAAAGAGCAGAGTCTATCAAGAGTTTAACCAAGTTAAATTGGGATTCTTATTGGCGATACTTGGTAAAACCACATAGTCAATGCATGACTCTCAAATGCCTCATTAACTCAGCCGAGAAGATGGTGCTAGCACTTTCCAATTCTATTTTCGCAGGGAAACTAAATTCGGAGGTCGGCCAACCAACTCTCCTCAAGCTGACGTTGAATGCTTGCAACCACAGAGAACAAATACATAGATAGTTAATTTCCAGATTCAGTTTTAGTTTTAGTTTTAGTTTTGTTTTTGTTTTTTTTTCCTTAGATGAGGACGGTCATTTAAACCTCCTTCTATATTTTTGTAATAAACTATTTTTAGATTTAGCTAGTAATATTTCAACCCTTCTCATGCATTTAGAGAAAGGTCCTGAAATTTGTCAAAAACATTTCTTCGAAACATGCACTTCGAGACCCTCGAAGGAGGTTTTGATGAATGAATGGAATAGGATTTATTGATATCTGTGTTTAATATCAGCTACTGAAATTGCACTTTTGTACTCTTAGTAGATGTTGAATTAAGAAGAGATAAATCATTATTGTTGAAGCTCATGAGTAGAACTTGTTATCAATGGTAATTTTATCTCTTAACAATTTCTGCTTACGTGTTAAGGTGATATTTATGTTCAGTTATTTATATATGAATGCTTGAATGCTTTAGTCGTCATTTGGCACTTCTGTACAGTGATGGCTATTCTATTTATGCTTAATATATGAGTGACTTATTATGTGATATGCTTTTCATAATTGTTTCATCTAACTTTTTATATGAAACAGTTTATCTTTATTGAATTATTTTTCTCGTAGCGATTAAATGATATTTACTACCAATTGCTATTAGAAATTATTTTAGATCACATAACTGAAAGATTAAATCTAGGATTAGTTTTAGAATTAGATATCTATATTCATTAGAATACAATTACATGCTATTAAATTAGATTTAGAATAAAATCATTTTACTTAGAAATTATTAGAAAGGAAATATCAATTCTCAACATGCACACACACATAAATTGGGAAACTGGTCCCATTATCCCCAATCGGACCCACCATCCCAAATGGAATAGGAGCTACTGTCAAGGTCCAGACTGGGTGCATATCCCCCTTGTTGTAGACCCGACTTTCGTGGCTTCAACTGGAGGTTTTGTGCCTAAAGTGCAAAGGCTAGAGACATGACAAGGACCAATGTCCAGTCTTCGTGAGCTACCTGGTGGGAGGAGGACCAATGCCATTGAGACCAGAGGCACAAGCAATACCAAGCACGACACTTGCATTATGGTGTATGATTTGTGATATAGGAGGGAAACATGCTACAAATAGCTGCCATCTATTACAGAAGTATACACATAATTCCCAGCAGTTGTTCTGTAATTTCTGCAGGTCAGTAGGCCACGATGAGAGTACCTATAGAAGTTATGAATTGATGATAGATCAGACTCCTACCTATAGAGTTCAGGCTAAAATGTAGGCCCTCAATCAAAATGCAAGGATGGCATGCACTGGATTTCAGGGGCACAGACGAAGTCAAGGTGGAATGGGACCAGGAAGAGGTCACGGTACAAATCCAACGAGACCATCATGCTTATATTATACCCAGTTTTATCATGACACAGAGGACTGTCCCACACTGATAGCGAGGTTGCACAATAAAGGAGCACTCCATCCTCCCTCAACTCAAAACCTGCAAATGATGAGGATTGAGCCACGCGAGGAAGACTTGAATGTAAATATTGTGCTCCGAAGTGATATTACAATGTGGGATGACAAGGGCAAGTAGCCCGAAGAAAGTACCTAGGTTCTCAAGGCTCCGACAAAGGAACCTGAATTTTATTTGGAGCACACTAAAGAGACATTCGTGGAAGCCAAGAAGGGCTTCACGAATGCCTCCACTTCAGGAAGTAAAGACAAACAAGAACCAGAAATGGGCCCATCAATTCTCACTACATTTTTGGAGACATGCATGAAGCTGCTGCACGACAACAAATTTGTGAAGGGACTGCAAGAACTCATCACTATATGTGTTGGGACTACAGTAGGAGAACTGCATGTAGTCTAGAAGCTCGGGAAGCACACAACATGAGGAAGAGAGATAAGATTGATCACACAGATCGGGGAATATGAAATGGATCAAGTAATTTTGGATCTAGGATCAGATGCAAATATCCTGCCACAGAAGACATGGGAGCGCATGGGCAGGCCTGCACTGCAATGGTCTCCTATTCAATTTGAATGGCGAACCAAAAAAAGATCCTACCTATGGGAAGATTGCAGGGCATAACAGTAGATATTGAAGGTGCGAGCACGTTTGCAGATTACGAAGTGATAGAGATTGTTGATGAAACAAATCCCTATCCCACACTACTGGAAATAGATTAGGCCACTAACATGAATGGAGTGATAAATATAAAGAAACGTAAGATGATTTTTGCGAAAAAAAGTCACTACGAATAGTGGTACGTTTAGACCCTCCAGAAGGATCATGCTACTCAGAACCAGTGCATGACAATGATAGCGACAACGATCTAGACTGTATCTACAAGATAACCACATGGGAGCAGGACTAGGTAAATCCAACTGTAGATGGTAGGATTTCGTGGGAGGGAAAGCTCCTACACATTAGATTCAGACAAGGAAATAGAACGATGGAAGAACCGATTACACGAGGTAACCACACTCAACTGTAACATGATGACAAGGTTGTTGCACTGTGCGGCAATAGAGGTAAGAGATTTGCCTATGTATGACAGGTTGAGCGAGGTGGATGATTTCCTAAAAAAAATTGAAAGAGAAGTATCGGAACAACAACATTTCGATGCTATGAAATGGGTACTACATGCTATGCTTGCAAGATGGTGGGGTACGCATCAAATAAGTTTTGAGGATTGGCGTGAATGCAGAAGGATGATGCGCATGCAGTTTGGGACATCTCAGATGTGGCTCACAGACAAGTATGATGGATGGGATGATCCATGTGCACACCTCGCGAAATGGACCAAGGTCTACGGGGAAGAGCCACAACCTGAGTGGGTGCACCTATTCTGTCATACCTTGGATAGGATACCCATGAATTGGTATACTAAGACGGAGCTCTGCCATGACATGAGAGAATGGGATATCTTGCATGAAGGATTCCTGTTAACCTTCATGTTTGAGGATCATTGGTGGGATAATGTTGATTATGTGCTACAAGCAGTAAAAGTCATTATCTTCATAATACCCCAGGAGCTAATGGAAGTGCTTCAGTCGGGATGGGAGACTCAGCTGAGTTGCATGTTGGAGTGTTACAATGTAAATATTGAGGAGGATGATGAGGATCCATGAAAAATTAACATTCTAGAAACTGAAGGCTATCACAAGGTTCAAGGACCATTGGTTGAAGATCCTGACATCACCACGCCACTAAAAACGAAGCAGGTAAACATTGGGATGGAGGTTGAACCGAGGTATGCAATGCTCGGTGACTATTGGGATGATGCCATGGTGGATAAGGTCACTGAGTTACTCTACGAGTACCAAGGCTTATTCCTGACCAAGATTATGGACTAAAAGGGGATCGTTGGCGATTTAGGGATGATGAAAATCACCCTAAAACCTGACACAAAGCCAGTTAAGCAAAGGCCTTACCGCTTTAATCTGAAATACAAGGAAAATTATAGAACTAGACAAAATGCTCGTAGCCAGAATTATTGAGCCGGTGGAAGAATCCGACTAGGTAAGCCCTATTTTAGTGTAGGAGAAAATGTAGAAGGGAGAGATAATAATATGCGTGGACCTTAGGAAGTTGAATGACACCTGTGTACACGACCTATTCGCGACCCCATTCACAGATGAAGTATTAGAAAATGTTGACGGGAAAGAAGCATATTCTTTCACTGATGGGTTCTCAGGGTACCACCATATCAAAATCACACCGGAAGACAGGAGCAAGACCACCATCACCACTAAATGGGGTTGCCTTCAATACAATTTCATGTCGTTTGGTTTAAAAAACATGCTATCCATCTTTTCGTGCATAGTTATTGTCGCCTTCAAAGTACTATGGGTTTATAGGACAATGTGTAATAAATTAACGGGACAAACACCTTTCCGGTTAGTTTATAAGGTGGAAGTTGTCATGTCGATGGAGTATATTATACCTAGTTTGCGCATAGCAGTGCTCACACATATGATGGACCGCAAAGCTCTTGAAGAAAAGCTTGCACAATTGGAAGAACTTGAGGAGGAACAGTTCTTAGTGGGTTTTCATTAACAGGTACAAAATCAACGTGAAAATGCCTAGCACGATCACCATATTAAGTTACGCACCTTCAAGGTAAATGACTTAGTGCTGCTATATGACGGTAAGTTTGAAAAATTCCTGGGAAAGTTCAAAATGCATTGGCTGGGACGATACATGGTTAAGGAGGTCACAGACGGAGGCGCAGTCCAACTAGTCAAACTAAATGGAGAACCTTTCCCAGGCAAAGTGAATGGCAGCCACTTGAAGCCCTACATGGGTGGGCTAGCTATCTGACTAGCTAGCAGAAGCATAGTCTTCATGCTCCAAGGACCCAGACAAAGGCACAAGACTATAAGCATATGTAGCAGATACCGATATAGATGTAGAGAAGTAGTTTAGACATAAAGGTCTCGGAACAGCCTATGCAGCAGATCCAACAAGTAGCAACTCAGTGCGTTGCTGACCTCTGCGCAATTTGAGAATAGTTGGAGGGACTCCATGCAAAGATAGCCGCACTAACAGAGTGACTCAAGGACGAGTCACGATGTTTGTGTTGGGGGCATGTTGGGCATGGAATCTCCGCAAGGAATGTTTTGGGGCTCAAAGCCCGAGTTTTGACTGAATTTTGTTGTAAAGCTCGATGAATTATAGGCATGGGGCGTGAAAGTATAATAGAGTCACAAGGTTGTCCACCCTAGTTTTGTAATGTAATGTTGGCTAGATAGACCTACCCATGGTCTGTGGACAACGAGATTGTATAAATAGAGTGAGGCTCTAAGTGTAAAAGAAGATAGATAAGGA
This sequence comes from Pinus taeda, assembly GCA_000404065.3. Taxonomy (NCBI): domain Eukaryota; kingdom Viridiplantae; phylum Streptophyta; class Pinopsida; order Pinales; family Pinaceae; genus Pinus; species Pinus taeda. The sequence goes on along the minus strand of APFE030910972.1, from coordinate 39,484 downwards.
TAGAGAAGAGTAACAAGTCTAAGTGATCGAGTCGCAAGTTAAAGTGTGTCTTTGGGTTGTAGAGTAGGAGAAGGCTCTATAGCTAAGTGTGAAAAGGCCTAATAGTCTGCAACTGAGTGCGTGGAGCCCTGCAGCTGAGTTTGTAGGGCGGAGTAGAGTCTGTAACCAAGTAAGGAATTAATAAAGAGAAGTTTTGTCATAATTCTGTGTATCTGTTCTCGGATTAATGCATGCTTGTTATGATTTGCAAATATACTTTTTATTTACTACATGCACCTGTATGAATGATTTATATTGTTAAGTTTAAATTAAAGTATGCAAGTAGGCTAAGATAATCAACTAACATTGGAATATCATAAAGGTCTTGGGTAATAGCACAGAAGCGTGGCATTTAGCCCCTGGGTAGGGCTACGTGAAGGCAGTATATCAGACTGCGAGGTACAGGAAAGTGCACAAAGCAACCTACGTGCAAGGTCAAACTACGGACCACTCGAACTCATCAGACATCCTGAGGGTGTAGAAACCTGGTTCTAGCACCCTCCCATACTACTTCAAGTGAGACCTCAATCCATGCTCTGCTGACTGTTGCCGAAAGGGCCAGTAGTACCAGGGATTGTTTGGCTAACTTAAATCTGAACGTGGGTTAGGCCCCAATAAGCCAAAGTTGTTACAACAAGTTTAATGTGAAAGGTATATCTGGTGTCTAAGAGAGTAGTCTACACGGGTAAGACAACGTTAACAAAATTTACAACACATTTCCATTAATATATTATGTATTACAACAAGTGAAATAGTTCATATGTAGAACACAAATTAAAGAAACATGCATCACAAGTGTTAAATATTAGTCTTACAACAGTTACAATACATGTATGAAAACGTGATGGCCTATTGGCAGGATTCTGAATTAAGTGAAAGCTCCAAGACACATCGTTGCACCATACATCACTAACCCCGAGTGCAGGGCATTGGAGCCAATAAATACTCCTCAAAGAAAAGATTACAAACTCTCTTGGCTATGTGGGAGGAGATGAGGTGAAAAGTCTCATGCATGCACAAATGAGGGGGTATTTATAGCCAAGGGTGAAACTGACCCTTGTGGCAGTTTGACTACCCTCATGACCATTTGACTTCCATGACTTTTTGACTTACATGACTCTTTATTCAACAAGTAGGCCTCTTGGATTTCCACGTTACATCACATTGATTGACAACATAGCCCATAGTAGAGATGTGGGCGACATGAATCATGACATAACTCGACATGACAGTTTTGATACATTCGTGCTATAGTTGGAATGCATGTTGAGCTATAGTGTTGTTGGGTGATTGACGTCTTCATGGTGTATCACAACTTCACCTCCGCATGGTGAAGTGCACAAAGTCTTCAATGGTCTTTGGTTCACTTGATGAAGCTTTGGCATGTTTCTCCTTACTTGCATGTTAGAAGGCTTGACAAACTCATCTGTTCACGAAGGTGCATGTTCACCTATTCTTCCATTGGTGAACACATCTCTTCACATGCATCGTTCATTCATTCGTTGGTGAACCTATTCTTCTACATGTGCTCCCTTTGTTCATCCCATTCATCGAATTGCCATGTTTGTTGGTGTTCCTATACCTACAGTCATTCAATATGAGACACCATCGAATCCAAAACCTCCTAGTCTACCATGACATATGATCATTTCGAATGTAGGTGACCAGAAGAGGTAGCAAGGTTGTGAAGCAGGATAATGGCTCCAGGTGTTGTTGATGAAAACTATGCAAGAGTCACTGAGTGATGTTGATGGGCAATCCAAGTCAGCAGTGACTGTATGTGAGGTCGGGCTTGGCTAGGAGGAAAATTTGGGCAAATTTTGGGAGAGACAGTCCGGGCTGCAGGAAGGAAAGGTAGGTATGATCTATGTAGTTTCTAGAACAAGCGGGAAGTAAGGGCTAGAAGGCCAAATTTGTGTAATTTTCTAGAGGAATAGGCTAGGCCATAAGGAGGGTCGGTAGGCAGGGATTGCGTAGTTTTTGGGAGGAAATTCCTGGGAGACTAGCGGCCAAAACTACGAATTCCGAGAGGGAACTCGTAGTTGGCTACTGGGGTCACTAGCAGCCAAAACTACACAATTCCCATAGGGAACTGGCATTTGGTTTCTCAGTCACTAGTAGCAAAAACTGCACAATTCCTAGAGGGAACTGGCAGTCTACTGCAGGCAGGGGAAAGTACATTGAGGCTGGCCTATTAATCATATCTATGCAATTTCTGAGCTGAATGGACTATTGGGAAGAAAAAGGCCTGCTCATGAAAACTCCACAATTTCTGAGATGAATAGTCGGTTGACTATCGGTATGACTGACTAGGAAAACTGCATGATTTTCTTAGGGAGACAGGGACAGGAAATTGGTGTCTCTCCAGCATGTCTACGCAAATTCCTCACTCAACTGAGTGAGTAAGGTCAGTGGCCTCTGCGCAAAGTTCCAGGGGAGCCAGCCCTGGGGTGACTATTGGGTCTAACTGTCCAGGTGGCTAGCATGAGAGTTGATTAAATTTCTTCCAGGCAATGCAACTAGCTTGGTGCTTCTGCGCTTTTCTTGTTAACATTCGATCGAGTCAATGGCGGGGTGATGGTCCAGCTATCAGAGGGGAGTTTGGTCATCACAACTTTAGAAAAAATGACTAAGTGTGTGAACGATCAAAAGATGCATAGGTGATCATACAAACACACACTCACATGACTCGATGACGAAATGAATCAAACCATCTAGACACACATGTTCAACATGACTGAATGACGATACAAGTGACAAGCGTGACAGTTGTGATTGATTGTTCATTCATCGAGATGATGCTTGCGCGATAGTGAATGTGACTCTATGTGTGATTGTGATATATGCTTTCATAGTGAGCATAACAAGCACATACGAAGCGAATATTTTGAGCATAACCAAAACATGGTCGCAAGCATGACTTAGACACCAACATTGAGAAATTTGAATGAATTGAGCACGCAAGGCAAATGCAATGACTCACACGAGCTCATAGAGTGAACCCAAGTGTGTGTAGTCATAAAGAGAAACTCTCAAGGGAAGTTCTGAAATTGGGTGCAGGCCAAAATTTCAGAGGGTGGTTGTAGCTGCTAAAACACAATGTTGCAGACTGCCTCAGCTAACCGCTAGTCTTGGTGCTGACCAATTTTCTCAACTCTTATGGGCACGAGACTATGGGGTGGATGCATCTTTACAAAAGCAATCCAAAATTTGGAAACACATACCAAATGCTCTTAGAAGGCAAGAAAGTTCCAAATTTTCAACTGTAGGATGCATTATCATTCCATTTAGGACACCTCTGTGTAGCGAGCATGCCAAGATGATTTGGGAGGCACACTATGTTTGGGTCGTTGAACATTTTGGGGTCGAGAAAATAGTCACAGTGTTGCAAAAATATTTTTATTGGCCAAACCTTCAACATAATGTTGGGAAGTACATCAAATATTGCATTGCTTGTGCCATTTCCAAACCGACCATCAAGAAGCAAGGACTATATACTCCTCTTCCTACTCCTAGTCAACCTTGGGAATCCATCTCAAAGGATTACATGTTGGGCCATCCTTCTATGAAGCATGGCAATGACTACGTTTTCATGGTCATTGACAGATTCTCTAAGTTGGCCATTTTGGCAACCTCCAAGAAGAGTATCACAACATAGGCCACTACTAAGCTATTCTTTCAATGGTTGTTGGTACACTTTAGGATCGCACAGTCCATTATCTCATAACGGGATAGCATGTTCCTTAGTAAATTTTATTCAATTCTTTGGTTGATGCTCGATACCAAGCTTTGTACGTCCACGACTTTCCACCCCCAAATTGACTGAACATAGGTCATCAATAGGATGATTGTACACATTATGTGCATGTACAACTCGAAGCATCCACTCACATGGGATGAAATCCTCCCCTATGTCCAACACAGCTACAACAAATCTCTCCATAGTTCAACTAAACACATCTTTTTTCTGGTGGGATTGGGATTCTAGCCACTATGTCCCATTAATGTGGCCATATCATTTGCAGCTACTCCAGCATATTCATTTCATGTCTAGTTTGAAGTTGACGGGGCTAACAACTTCATCGATCACATTCATCACATCCGCCAGTAGGTCCATGATATATTGGAAAAATCCAAAGTTAAGTACAAGCAGCGTCGTGATTAGAATCAAGTTGTCAAAGTTGGCCAACTCCTACACCAAGGCATGTGGCTTACCCGGGACCATGTTCAACAAAAGTTTCTAGTAAAAGTTTCCCCATCTCATGGAGGCACTCATTGCAATGGGGAACATTTCTTCCAAATGGGAGAGGACTGATCTAGGTGGATATTGGTGGCCACCCACCTATTGCACTTAGACCCCCATCATTGTTTCTTTCGGTTTTTTAGTTTCCTAAATTGTAGCACAATTTACTATTTTTGGCAGTTTTTCAAGTCTTGGACTTCTGGAGCCGTTTTGAGGCCCTAAACGACGTTTTTTTGGAAAATGAGAAAACATTGTTATTTAATTAAAGTTTGCAGTCAAAATTTGTATTCCATAGATTTATCTTTCTAACAAGTTATTGTTTGCATCAAATGGAGATCGTATGCCAAAGTTACTACCTCGGGAAGTTGATGTACCAATTTACCTAAATGGGATCCATAGTTGTGGTGCTTTATCTCCTAGGGTTAAGTTTTTTAATCTTTAGGGTTTTCCATTGTTTCTCAATAATAAATAGGCCTTTGAGCCTTATTGTAACATAGTTCAGAGGTATGTAGCCAGCACATCTCTTCTCAAAGATAATCTACCATCACCCGAGCTAGTTTATTTCCATTATGTATGTAAACATATTTCAGTTCTTTGATATTAATGAAATGAAGTTTTATTTATGTTGCATCTTTATGTATATGTGTTTATGTATTTTGTTGTGTTCCTGCATAAGTCTGGATCAGAAAGTGTGTGAAAGCTGTGTATTTTCCCCTTATTTTTGCATGGACGAAATTGGGACACCTCATTTTGGTGTGATATGTAAGGTCTTCAAAACGAGTAGCTTCTCTAAGATGTTACAACTACCCGAAAAAAATAAAAATAAAAATAAATACGATGTTGTGCTTATCATATTGTATGAGGCATAATGTCGACTACAAGAAGGTTGATGTCATGGCTTCCATGGATATAACATGACACCACTAGCATATCGGCATGAATTCTCCTTCCCAATTGTGCCATTAGTGACAATTCTTTGACTAGATTGTCATTTGTTCTTCACATTCCTAGAGGCGAGTTCTGCATCGAGAGCCCTTCAGATATAGAGAAGGATTCCCCATACTCGACACTTCCATGTTCATCCAAGAAATTAAATCATTTCCTTCCCCAACCTTGAAATACACATTGAAGTAGTTATTTGAATTCAAGTCCTTGTGCGGAGATTTGCTTATGCAGAGATTTTACTCTGTGGAGGAAAGCTATGAACAGTGAAAGTCACACATCTCTACATTATATCCCATTCCATATTAGTAAAATTAAATATCCCATCAATGCATAAATTATGTACATCAGTGGAAATAAATAAAAAGATACAAGCTTTTCGTTGAGATACATAGAGATAGCCTATTGCTTATTATCTCAACACTCTAATATATCAAATAGTTGTAAGTGTCAACAATTAAATTTGTTATTTATGGAATTGTAATTTTTACATATCTAAGTTGTGATTTCATCAGTAAGCGTTAAGAATCCTATGTATTGTATTAACATAAATAGCAAGAGGAAAAGATGTAAGATCTCTCATGCAAAGCAAGAAAGTCAAGAGAAGGATAACTTCTAAGTATGTTTCCACTGATGCTACTTTTCTTTACCGAGACATTTATTTTATTTCACCATTTGGGTTCCACCCCCTTCTTACTGGACACAAGCGGGCATCAACTTGAACAGGTCCGTACCTTTTTGGAAGAGGTTTTACATAACACCATGCTCCAAGAAGATCTAGTGAAATTGGACACTATAGTTTGAAGGATGAGATTTCCAATTAAATCAACATTGTTATTAATTTGTATAAATACTAAAAATGATTAGAAACAAAGGGGTGAATCTTAGCATTTTGTGGAGCTTTCCTTGTGTAGAACCTTCACTATGGAAAGGAAGCTTCCTCCACACAGTGAAAGCTTCGCACAATGGAACATAATATTAATTGGAGATTGGAGATGTATCAATATTCATAATTGTATTTAAGTCATGATGAAATGTATTTGTCAAAAGAAAGTTATTTATTAGCATGGGTTTTATGCTTTATTTATTTTCTTCTTAGGTCAAAGCCTCCATTATAGGCTTCTAGGGTTTCTATCATGAGTCCTAGTCCTTGTCATCATTTTATAGACCCTTCTTGGGCTTGGTTTATCAAGAAAGAAAATTATTTCTAATTTAAATTAAGTCAAATAGGCCTCCTCCACCAAGTCAGACCCAGATCCTCCAAGTTGGCCTCAAAGAAGAAAAATCAGCATAATTAGGAGCCTCAAACCACTATATATTAGCAAGATACTCAACCTCGTTTGGATCACCCACCAATGAAGATCAATCTTCAGGTGCAAGAGGAGACAAGAAGAGTGAAATATCTAGAGAAGAAGGAGAAAACCCTACTGAAGAAGAAGGAAACATTTGTCAAGTAACAACAAGTCGAAATTCTCTCTCCTTTGCCACACATGTGAGTTTCTAGACTTTTGGAAGGCTCCCAAAATTAAATATTTGAAAAAGGGTTGAAATTTTGTTGCAGTAGGGTTGAAATTTTATGTTGGATATAGTTTTGATGTAGTTTGACTAGAATTGACTTTTGGTGTTTGGAGAATTATCTTGGAGGCTAATGGTGGATAAAAAGGATTTTCTTTGTCTAGTTCTAAGGTGTTGGATTATGTTGACGATGCTGGACCCACCAACATTAGGGGATCTCCCCGATATAAAGTCCCAACTAGACCTCACGCTATTTGGATTAGGAGTCCCAATAGTGGGTGGTAATGTTATGCCTTGACTGAAAAAATGCATCGAGGGAAGTATGGTAACTTTGGGTGAGAGAAAGTGTGTGACCCTACGGAGAGTAAAGTGTGATGCATGAAGGTTCCAACACACAAAGATAAAAGGAAGTGTGCCCCTCAGAAGCCTGTAATAGTACATGACCTGAAAGGAACACATGAGCATAATGACATCACAAGTTAAAGAGATGAGTTAATAAAACAACACGTGTTCAACAAGATTCATACAAATGCAAAAGAATAGTTCATAAGCATAAGCATAAGTTAAATAACATACATTTGAAATACAACAAGAATATTCCTACTATATTCACAACATATGCATGAAAGTGTGTTGGCTATGATGTTATTATTATAAGTGAAAATTCCATTCATACATACAACATTGATGGACCACTATCCCCAATAGTGGAACATTAAAGTCAAGAATACTTGATCCTCTAAAGAAGTATACTCGGTCTATGCTACGGAGAAGCCAAGGCTCTTCACAATGCTCCCAAGCTCCTTCTAAGCCTAAGCCTATCCAAAAGCTTGGCTCCCAAAAGGCTGTTACATGAGTTATGAGGTTCTATTTATAACAAGAGGGGGTGACTCTTCAACTATGCTTTGTGACCTTTGGACTGCCCTCATGACTCTTCATATTCCAATATTACATTTTACACTCATACACATATAAGAAAAAATAGGGTAGAGATAACTTGATAGCCTAACAAGACAAAACATTGTAATGTTGGAGTTTGGGTGAATTCTAGCTCAGCAACTTCTACTTGATTCTTCTCGATCACATATTGATGCCAATCTCGATACTGTGTGATGACATCCCCAAACTTTGTGATGGTGTCTCGCTGGAAGTGGAATCTAGCCTCCATAGCATCTGGGCACTATGACTTGGAGACAACATTAACGTCTTTCTCAACTAGGAGAAACATTATTCTTATCTGAACAAGACCACCAATGTAGTTTTGCATGTTCTGTCTATTCAACTCCAAATCCTCCTTGGTGGCAATCTATTTCAACTGCTCCAAATACTTTTCAATATCCTGCCTAACTTGATGTTTTCACTTAGCTTCAATGAGTGAGCTGACTAATGGGATCTTGTGGGTTCTCACCATGAAATCCAAATTGTTTTGCAACCATACAGATGAGGTCTGAATGTTTCCACTAAATGAGGTGAGCTGCTTATTGTTCTGAATCAAAATTTGAACTCTTTCTTTCTCTAGCTCTACCTATGGCTTCATCTTCTTTACCAAAGTAAGTGGTGCCCCTTTGTATCACATTTTCCATTCTTTCACGGTGGTGATGCCATTTTGCACATTCTTAAGAGTCTTGAAAAATTCCTTTCTATGTTGCTACAAGCTATGCAAGTGGACAACTACCTTATGTACGGTCATGAGCTCCTCATAGAGGTCTTGCATGGTCTCTCCAAGTATTAATACTTCACCAAGTATTGCTACTCTCATTTCCCCCAAGTGGACCTGTGAAGAAGCTCCCTTATGCACTGCTCCATGGAGTTGTGTTATCTCTTGCCAAGAAACCTGTAGATTTTGTACCAATTTCTTAGTCTTAGCCATCAAATACCAAGTGTTCGATGTGGTCGCACATGTGAAGGTGAAGTCGACTTCGGAAAAGGAATTTAGATTCCTGTTGGTTTCTACCACTGTCACCCTTTCTCTAATTAATGTAGGTGATGCATGATCATCTGGAAAATTATTTCTCTGCATTTGTACAATTCTCTCCTGAAATTCATTATCTGAAATATTGTACACAACCATTACTAGATCATCATTAAGGGGAAGTATGTCCCCTTCCTTCCTCAGAGCTAACTCTACGGCTAGAGGTGATGGAGGTTGAATGGTGACCTATGGTGCACTTTGCGTTGGTTTAACATCCTCATTTTGTGGCTCCAATTCCAAATACATATCTGCAACTTCAATCAAGCCTTCAATCTATTGAGCAAGCTCTCGATCCTGCATCTATTCACCCTCCTCCTCTACTGTTGCCTAGGTTTTTTCTCACTCTTCAGCTTGTATTGGTGTTGTTTCTTTTTCTATGGTGCCTTGCATTTCTTCTTCTTCATGTTTATTATTCTCTTCTTTTTCTTTCCTCCTCAGCTTCCATTCTTCCTTCAGTTCTTGTTCTACTTACTTCAATCTCAGTCTTGCTTCCTGCAAGCTCTTCTTTTCTTTCTTCCTCCACTCTTCTCTTTGTATCCTTTGCTTCCACTTTTCTTCCACTGCCAAAGTTTCTTGCATAAGGATTGAATCTTCTTTTACTCTGCATATTTGTTCTCCCTCTATTCTTTCAGCAACCTTTCTCTTTCCTTCATCTTGTACCAGATCGTTGCCTTCTACTACTTTTTTTGGAATTGGTGCCATGTTAGTGTTAACTTCTTTTCGATAAACAATTGAGGGGCTTCATATATTGGCAAGTTAACTAGCGTTTTCTCAACTACTTCCATAGTACTACTTTCCGTGGTGTCTTTTAAAGTAGCTCTCTTTGGTGCCATGGTAATAGTGATTGTGGAGAGAGGTGCTCAACAACTGTGGTATGTATGGGACAAAAAGGACACTTATGGAAAGTAAACATTAGCTTCAATAGAGTCTACCTTCAAAGAAGGATCAAGCAACAATATGAGAAACTAGAGAGAAGGTTTACACAATTTTCATTAGCAAGAGGGACTGGTTTCCTGTGAGAACTATGCACTGTGTAGTCTTAGTATCCAAGGATGAAGCTTGAGGCTTGGGACTGCGCAGTGCTAGCCTGAGACGAGACTGGAAGAGACTATGCACTATGCAGTCTTAGTGGCAAAGGTGGCAGGTGACCCTTGGAATTACATAGTGAGAAGTTGGGGCCAACCTATACTACACATTGCATAGTTCCATAGGCCAAGCTTGTGGCTTGAGCCTTAGGATTACACAGTGCCCAACTGGGAAAGGAAAAATCGGGCCAAAGAAAGTGGAGATATGCCTGGTGGAAATGTGAATAAAGAGCATAAGTGAGTGATGACATGATATTGAATGAAACAATGACTGAATATGAGTCAATCAATGTAGATCAAGTATATAAACTGATCAAAAATGAGGAAAATAAAGTATGTGAGGAGAGTCACTCCAACGATGACCATCGAAGAAAAAAAATAAAATCAATATGAGACTTGTGGAAGGCAAACAAAAACTTAGAATAACACTTCTACAAGTTAAAATAAGTTGAAACGCCATCAACCATGAAGATAAATAAGCAAAACAACAATCACACAAGAAAAGTGAGAAAAAGCGACAGTAAAAGCGCCAAAAGACGACAAAAGCAAAACTCGCACACTAAAGCGATGATGACCGCACTGAAGGTTTCTTGATCTCCTCGAAAATGCTAGAGCTCCAAGATCATATGTAAAAGTGATCTCTAGAGGCATTAATTGACTATATTTGAGCAAATGAGGGTTTATGACGTGCATGTCTAAAATCAAGGAAAAGCGACACTTGGCAGAAACTTCTAAAAATAGAAAGTGTGCCTCCTTTAGGAAACTAAAAATAGATCCCTACTTCCTATGAATGATTTTTTCCCCTTAGTTTTCTTGCTTGTCTAGTGAAACTTGCCATGAACGCTTCCGAGAAAGATTGCACAATTCTAGGGAACTGGGTAACTTTTCGGCTGAGTGCACTATACAATTTCTAAGTTCAATGATGGATTGCGCAATTTCTATGCTCACTATTGGGCTTCCTTCCATGACTCCACAGTTTCTGAATTCAAGGCTAATTATTAGGTTGAACTACATAATTCCAATCATCATGGTTGACTTCCTTCGAGGAGGCTAACTGTAGTTTCTGGATGCAAGCCCAAAATTGTTGTGTGACCAAGTCACGAGGTTAGCTTGTGACTTAGAAAGATCATGTACATGTAAGAACGACAAACACAAGCCCAAATGAAACATATAGGTCTCATTCAAATCACGAGTACATGATAAAAATACAAGATAAGCTCATGTTGATAAGAAGGAAGGCTCCAAAATTGAAGCATAGGCAAAATTTCGGAGTGGTGGTTGTATTCACTACAAGAGATTATCTCGATTTGATTTAAATCTACTAGTGAAAGGGTTTGACTGGGTTTTCCCCTTCATAGAGGTTTTATCCTTGGTTGAGTGCCTATATCTAATGTCATTGATCTTCATGTTTTAATTTAATGATTACTTGATAAAAAGAAGATTAAATAAGAACATAAATAAATTTGATCTTCATGTTCTCTCTCTCTCTATCTCCCCCTGCCTCCCTCCCTCCCTCCCTCTCTCCGTCTCCCTCCCCCCCTCCCTCACTCTCTCTCTCTCTCTCTCTCTCTCTGAAACAATCTTAATAAAACCCTCTTAATTCTAGTCACATAACTTATTTCCTTTGTATCAACAAATCATCAGAGAACCTTCAACCTACCAAGACATAATCTCTTCAGGAACATCATTCCTTCATCTAGTTGTCTATTCAATTTAACGTCTTAAATTGCTCTACATAAATTATCAATCCGGGTATCGTAAACTGATGAAGTGTGGTGCACTATATGTGCTTAGTTAACCTTTCTCTTACTTCGTTGTTTTATAGTTTATGTTGTTTTTGGGGTTTTGTTCTTGTTGGTTTTTAAAGTGTTTAATGCAAATGGAAATCCTATTCTAAGGTCTTAAGAATACTTTTAAAGGACAAGTATGGATAAAGATTTCAAGACAAGGCCTGTGTCCCTAATGGTAACTTCCAAAACTTAGCACTTCAAAAGAACTTAAAAACATGTTATCGATGGAGTTAGTATTTAAACAAAAGTGTAAATATACAACTAGTTCAATCAAAATAAAATGCAATAACCAAACAATGAGCTAATGACTATGAGACCCAGTATCCTTGCTGCTTCAGCAAAAGGACAAGATGATTCTATCATGTCATTATTTCAATCAAAATAAAATGCAATAACCAAACAATGAGCTAGTGACTTTGAGACCCAGTATCCTTGCTGCTTCAGCAAAAGGACAAGATGATTCTATCATGTCATTAGTCATTAAAAGGCTATGTGTATCACTAATCTACAATCAACTTGAAAGCAATTTATGTACAGCTAATATACATAAGCATAACAAAATTAAATGCAAAATTAAATGACAACTATACAAGGCAGGGGCCCTCTGTCACCTATGAAATCAAAGCAAAATTGAACACACTTGCATGAATTAAAATTGCATGAATGAAAAATCTAATCTATCAAACTTGAAAGTAATCAAATCAAATCAAAGCACTATTTACAAAATGCTATTCTACCTTACATTCTACAAAGCAATATTTACAAAATGAAATCTACTCTACCTTACATTCTAATGTGCTCCATGACATCTACTTCACATCTCCTTCCATGTTGAGAACATCAAAGCTTTATTCAAATTCTTCAAAAGTACAAAGTACAACAAAGTTCTCCAAAGCTTTCAAAAGCCATCAAGGAAGAACTACAATATTAAGAACTAGGAACTAAAAAGACTAACTAATGAAGGAGAGAGATCTCCTATTTATACAAAAAGATGAGAGCCATCTCATTAATGATAATCCATGAATCTCTCCCTCTATCTCTAGAGTCCTAATCAAAATAGGAACTGATAAGACACATGTCTTTTTAGAGTTACAATACAATTAGGAGATGTGACACATATCCTCATGATCCCATGATTCTTTCCACTCAAATTCGAATTTGGCCTTAGAGTGCCACATAAGGGTCTTCTAGAAGCCTCCTTTCAACCTACACATGTCAACAATCTCAAACCATTGGTTAGGTATAAGCTTATGCACATTATTTCCTAAATTTTAACCACAAATTCACTTAAAAGGCTTAGAATTAATAAAGATTGGAAAAACATAAATGTGGCCCAATGATAATGAAAGTGGGATGAATGTGGTGACATAGTAGTAAAATGGAGGTGATATAATGGACATAATAGTGAAAGTGTAATGGAAATGAATGACATTTTCAAGACTCAACATACCCCCCAACTGAAGCTATTGCATGTCCTCATGCAATATATATTACATTAACTCTTTTGATCCTTGAGCTTTGGCTTAACTTTGCATGATATCATCTGATAACTTTATATTTCTACAAAGTGTTTTACTTGAGTTGCAACATGGTTGGTTCTTGTGTTACAACCAATTTTTTTTTTTTTTGCCTCCTATTTTGATCTTTGAACTTTGCATAATGATATTT
>APFE030910961.1:1053-13173 GCA_000404065.3 Pinus taeda | reverse complement strand
TTGCTTATTAGATTTTAAATTAAAAGTATCAAATAATGCATTGATATAGATAATTATAACATGTTAATTGAAAATCTTAAATGTTAAATCAACTTAAAGTTATGTAAATGCATTTTACTTAATCAATATAATATTTTCCAACCATGGGATTTTGTGATAATTGCACAATATTTGGATGCTTGTTTAGTGGTGTTTGATTTGTGTATGGTAATTGCAAATTTTTTTGTATGCATATTGAGTAATTGAATTTTTGTATGATAAAGTTGTATGTTTTTATTGTATGCATTGATTGATGTGTTTTTCTCTTACTTAGTCACGATGAAGTTAAATGCAGAATTTAGTGTAATGATTTTGGTTTGAGCTTCATTTATATGATTGTGTTTTACAATGGATGTGTGACATGTTAGTTAATATGTATTTTGAAATATGAGAGAATTTTCTTTGTTAATGTTTGGTGCTTGGTATCTATTATGTTTGTGCATTCAAAACATTTTTTTTGTGTGTGATGACCAAAATTTGATATGCAATGTTCAATGTATCTTTGTGCGTTTACAAGGCTTTTTGTGATGTTCATTATTTGATGTGTATTTGTGATTGTGTATGAAAATCGTTGTTGTTTGGACTATATTTACATAGTTGTGCATTTATAATGAATGTGGATAACATGTTTGATATGTACTTTGAAATGTGTGTAGATTTTCTTTAGCATATGGCTTGATTTGCTATCTACACTAATTTTGTATGTTTGGATATTTACAATTGTCTATGTATGATGATCAAAATTTGATATGCAATGTTTGTATGTATTTATAATTTTGTGTGTGTAGTAAGTAAATTTGATGGGATGTTTGTGTGTTTTTGTATTTGCAATATTTTTTATGTTTGAATGTTTGTGCATTTCAATGTGTGTTATGTTTGTGTATTTATTACTTATGAGATTTTAAATTAAAAGTATCAAATAATGCATTGATATAGATATTTATAACATGTTAATTGAAAATCTTAAATGTTAAATCAACTTAAAGTTATGTAAATGCATTTGACTTAATCAATATAATATTTTTCCAACCACTAGATTTTGTGATAATTGCACAATTTTTGGATGCTTGTTTAGTGGTTCATTTCATGTACGATCAAGGTGTATGTCATTGATTGATTGGTGTATGGTAATTACAAAACTTTTTGTATGCCTATTGAGTGATTGAATTTTTGTATGATCAAGTTGTATGTTTTTATTGTATACATTGATTGATGTGTTTTTATATTACTTTGTGATGACAAATTTAAATGCATAATTTCGTGTAATGATTGTCATTTGAGTTTCATTTATATGATTGTGTTTTGGAATGAATGTGTGACGTATTAATATGTATTTTGTAATCATTAAAATCATATTATTCACCACATCTCATCAAGTCTCAATGTCAAGATTGATAGTAATATAATATTAATTGGTAGAGTCAACGTTGATTAATAGGGAGTATTATCCTAAGATGAGAATTTATGTTTTCAATTTTTACAATACTACAAATTAATTGATAATTAAATTCAAAAGATGTTATACCTAGACATTTAAAACAAGACAATATTGCTCATCAAATCCATGATACAATGCCATGAAATATGGCATCCTTATTGTCCATGTGATCTACATACTTCATCAAGATGGTCTCTGTGTTTTGGAACATTTGCGATGGATTCAAATCATATGCAACAAGAGAAGCCAGTCTAGTTGAATCTCCTAATCGTCATGCCATATTCATTGGTTGCATTTGCTCAAAGGACCTTTTTGTACCATAGATATTTTCGAGAAGAAGCTTAAGGGTATTATAAACACAAACCAAGTTTTTCTACCTTCCTTGATCCCAATAAATTTCTCGTCACCTAATCTAATCCAGAAATAAACGTAGATGCTCTAATTCCTCTCAGGGGAAATGTAATCCCTACATATGGAGGAAATCATATAAAAAACTTGAGCAACTCTAGGATATGTTTGTATGAAGTGTCTACTAGTTTATTGAATTTTACCAAACATCTTTATGATATAAAGTGTCTATTGTGCCAAATTTTCTCACTTGTAAGTGAATAGGGTAAACAAACCCATAGTACCATACATGTTCTCCCTATTATGTACCTAGCCCCAACAAGGTAAAATTTGTCCATCAGAAAATAGTTGTAGGCTTCAAATTATACCAAATGAGTCAAATCATGCATAAACATACTTGCTAAAGCCATTATATATTAATTGTTGAGTACATATCAAATTTTATTAGGCATAATAATGTCTAGACAACACGTAGGTGTTGGAAATACTGAGAGGGGGACTGAATCGGTATTTCTTTCCAATTGTTACTTTTACCAGTTAGATCACTTATATTTAGAACAAAAAATGAACAGTAGAAATAAATTCCTTTATTAATATAATGTTTACAATGAATCAAGTACAATGTAGGTAGGGATCAAACCCCAGAAGAAGATGCCTAGGCTCAAACCTAGGATGTGCCAAGCACCTACTTGGACTTTAGTGAGGCTTCTACCTCTAGTGCTTTTACCCTATCTTATCCAAGGCACCAACCTTGAGTTTAGGAGCACCAAATCCAAGGACACCAATCTATAGCTTCGCTTTGTCAAGATACGTTTGGTTTCACGACTCCCAAAGTCTTCTTCACCGAGCCCTGTCAATCTTCAATTATCCCTTCACTTAGTCTCCACATCACATCATCATTGACAACCTTGTCATACAGAAAGTGTTACCACTGTTATTCATAATACCCAATCAATCTCTTCAAGTTACCTCATCATGACATCAACACTGCATTGTGATCTTCAATACAACACTTCAATGTGTCTTCAATGAACTGCACCAAGTTCTGCACTAGCTCTAATAATATTTACGCACCTTCTTCAAATCTGGTCCAAGGTTACTCCCAAAGATTACTTCAAGTTACCTCCAAAGTCTGCACCAAAATTTGCACCATGACTAATTCACTGCACCAATATTTCAACACGAGATTATCTCAAGACTACTGGGCCACTGCTGCACCAAGACTTGAATACTAGATTGTGATAATTATTCTTTACAAATGTCCTTGCACCACACTGCACCATACCACTATTCAAATTGTTCCAATACTTCTACACAAGGATTTATACACCATACTACATCTATTCTGCACCAATATTCTTGCACTAAGACTTCAACATTGCACCAATATTTTAGTACTGCACCAGGACTTTTGCAACACAACTTTACCAATGTCCTTACTGCACCAAAACTTCAGCAATAATATTATGGCATCATGCTGCACCAATTTACTGATCTAAATTTTGATATGCTGCTACAAGCCTGAATATGATACCTCGGGTCCGAATTAATATGCCACTGCTCAATGCTTCATTATACTCCACTGTGCTATCTTTAGTTCATGGTTCCTTGACTTCACTGTGCATTAGGATGTTTGTTGTTTTTGTCATGAGGAGATCTTTATCTTCAAGGTTTCATTTGCAAGTGTATCTACCATAGTCGAGGCTTGAACCAAAACACAACCGAAATCCAAAAAAAACTATACAATCCGCAATCCAACACAGTATGAGGGTTAATACTCCAATAAAATCTTAGGGCTAATAATCCAACACATCATCATTACCATGTGATCCTACCTAGTCCACAAATTGAACCAACAGTTTGAGGTTGGTGTGTCCTTGTTTGGTGCACAGTTTAGTATTGGTGCACAATTCCATGTTGATTGGTGCAGAGTCCCATGTTGATTTGAGCATAGTCTGAAAGCCATTAATCCATAGTTCTCACAAAGGCAGATCCTTTAGAAAAATGTGCGCCTCATATTTTTTAGGGGATGTTAACTTACCAAGCGCTAATCCACAATTTTCCACAAAGATAAATAATATCTAAGAGATCCCTTGGTGGGTTGAGTTACTAGTCCCTTGGTGGGTTGAGAGCTAATCCCTTGGTGGGTTGAGTTACTAGTCCTAGAAGCCCTGATTGGAAAAAGCGCTTTGGAAACCCTGTATTAGCTGTGGGTTGAGTTACTAGTCCTAGAGCCTTGGCATGAACAAATTCTCTAGAGCCCTGGGAGGCTTGGGTAGAGACCAATATGGCGATGGTTTGTGATGTTCGACCGTGAGGTGGAATCATTGTTGAATGGGTTGAAGTGGTGATCAGAACTTAAACAAGAATGCAAAAACTTACATATATAATCATAAACATAGAGGTGTAGCATAAAAACACTTCATTTCATTAATAGAAAAATATTGAACTATGCTTACAAACAGAATGGAAATAAGATAGCTCGGCCGATGGTAGCTTATCTATGGGTTTATTATTGTTTAGTGGTGTCTGGATATTAACAACAAATATGAATGTAGATGTGGGTTGAAAAGGACTTGATGTGGGTGGAAAAGGACTTGATATATCACTCTAGCCATATGGTTGGGAAATGTTAAAAGTATTGATTATGGTATTAGTGTTGGTGGGCAGTGTCATCAACCTAGCTATGCTGGAAAATGTAACTAGGTTTAGTCTTGATAATGATATTTGTACTTATGTCATTGTGTATTTTATGTAAAAGTAAAAAGAAGAAAAATTATTATTATTATTTATCAATTAAGCATGTTCTACATGCTTCTAGAATTTGTTGAATCAATGTCCTACTTGGACTTATTGTAAATAAAAAGAGAAAATAATTTTCTAGAAGTAATTTTGGGTCAAAATGCCTAAGATGTCAAGTCAGCCCTGCCCCAAAGGGCATGTTTAGTCAAACCCCTTTGGATAGTATAAATAGAGGGTGAGATGAGCTCACTTGGACACATAAAATTTGATTGATTGGATCTTAAATTTCACAAAAATAAGGAGGGGCACAATCTAAAATTGAAGAAGGGTTTGTGGAAGGTCTGCGCTATAATATTTGTTGTTGGTCTCTTGCTATTGAAGAATTTGTTGTGTAGAAGGAGGGTTTGACTTGACATATAGAAGACTAGAGTCTTGGATATCTCATTTTGACCCAATTCTATAAGAATGGAATTTTTATGTGTTTTCCCTTGGAGAGGTTTTTCCTTGGATTGAAGCCTATATCTTGAGTTTTTTCTTTCTTTCTTGTGATCTTCATGTAAACCTTTTGGTAATTATTTGATGAAAGAAAATAATAAATATTAATAAAAGGCCAACAAACTTCACAAACATTTGTCAAGGAAAGAGAATTATCATCTAAATCATAAGCCTTGTGATTTCTAAACATAGAATCAAAGCTAAGGTTTGGAAAAGGGATGCCTGTAGATCACTTATGTTGGCTTAAAAAGAAGGCTAGATACTTCTTATCTGTGGATACCAATTTTTCAAAGACTAGAGCTATGTGATCGTGCGAGTTATCTGATTGTAAGAGAAGAAAGAGAGTAAGAATGATACTAAGTCTGAAAGTATGATCTGAAGTTTCCTCCTATAGTTTTGAAGCAGTAATATGATTATCTTTCTTCAAATCCCTACAGTTTGAAGTGTATACGAAGGTATGATAAAATGTAACACAAATTTCTAGGCAATACCTTGGTACCTTGGAATATGGAAATATGGCACGATGCAAAAATTAATGAATTACATGTGTGTATAAGTAATAAGAATGAAAACTGATGCAAGCTATGAAGGTATACAATGACAATGATGAAAGTCATGTTTCAAGACATGACTATACTGTATGCTCCAAGTTCTTCATCTAATGGTATGAGTCACCATTGTAACGAAATTCGAAGTAGTACAATAAATATATTGTTCACCCAAGTTTATACATAGTAAATAATCCTTTTAGTATGATGCAAAGTAATATAGAAGGATGAGTCCCTTGATTGGTTGATCTGAGATACAACACTAATACAAAGGATACAAAAATCTAGTAATGATATGAAGGTATAATATATGGGAGTGATGTGAAGGATCTTGACCTCAATAATATAATAGTGATCTTGTTACTTGTTGTTTGACGATGATCCATATACCTTAATACAATAGCTTTATATGTGTAAAGATGATATAGCAGTGTCCTTGAGTTTGACCCTTATGGTAGTATATCTGTAATGATAGTATACCCTTGTGATAATGACATTGCAATGACTCGATTTATATGAATTTCACATATGCAATTGATAGTGACCTGTATTGGTAATCGCATACCCTCTAGCTTGATATATATATAGAAGCTTCACATTTTATAGTGACAAGGATCATATATATTTAGTTGCTCACTTTGAGACCATTACAAGACTTTGTGGCTCCCATTTTCGTGATGGCTCGTTAATGATCCACATTGCTTCATCTAAGGCTCGATATTAATACTATGGTTTGCATATGTGGTTATGTAACATCATTATCACTATAGTGGATTTCTGTAGCATCACATATGGTTCTATATGGCATCACTAGTCTATATGGCATCACTAATCTCTACATATTATGGCTTTCACAGTAATGTAGTCCCCTCGCTCGCATTGTGGTATGGCTCTCTCTTGTTATTAGAATGGTTCGTTGTCAGTACTCACATATCTAAATGTTGCAATTCGCATTCCACAAGACTTTCACTATAAAGTGGTTCATGAGACTCGTAAACTATACAACAGAGGCATCACGCTTGATTATAACAAGAGAATCACTTTGAAATGGCTTCATCATTACAGTGGTCATGAATCTTCTATGTTTAGTACGATGATATCGTTCGAGATCATTCTTTACAATGCGTTATCTCTATAGTGGGGCAACCATTATTTGAGATGGCATCAATATATTTTATAGTAAAATAATTCTACAACGCATTGAACAAAATTATAGTGAAATCGTCTTAGTGTCATCGCATCAATAGATGACATTGATTTTTTTTTACTACAGTAGCCAATCCACGAAGGGAATGTTTTCATTTGGATGTAGTGATATCTAGCTACATTAGCTAGACCACAAAGAGCACATTTTAATTTTGTCTACAATAATGTTTGGCTATGGTTAATAATCTACAAAGGACTTATATTATTTTGAATCACAGTGGTTGGTGGCTAGTATGTAGGGGATGCTTATAGTTTTGAAGGACTTAATTTATTAATGAAGCTGACCTGAAGAAATGATGTCGATAAATATAAATTCAAGGAAGAAGACCAAGTCTCTGCAAAAGAAGAAAGGTAAAATCAAAGGAGGTATGTATAATTTTCTATAACCTATATAATATTTTAGGTCGTGATAATGACCATAGAAAGGGTATGCATAAATTAGAGATAGGAAAGATAAAAGACATGTCAATTGTTAGGGTTTTGTAGCATGCTTATAGAAATTTTCAAATGAAAAGTCTTAATAACTCTCATGCATCTAGGTTTTGCAATAAATCTATTGTTTCTACCAAGAGCTTGAAGACCTTAAAAATCTAGGGTTTTGCAACTAACTCTTTTGTGTGGTTGTAGAACTTTATAGTTTATAAGTGATAGGTCTTGGCATCTAGGGTTTGTAAACCCCAGAAAAGTATGGAATGAAAGAAGAAACCCTAGAAATAGAAACCATAATTGATTTCCGCTATGAAAGGAAAAGGAACCTGATATTGGTAGATATTATATCATGATGATGTGAAAAACAAGCTTTGATGAAAAGGGGTCCAAGAGTAAGTGGGAGTCAACCTTTCCCCAGAGATAAGTATTTGACACCTTGATTATTGTTATTGTTATTGTCTTTATATTTTGTCTCCTTGTTATTTCATAAGTCTTCTAGTTAATGTTACGGATCAAGGCTAATTTTTATCTAAATCTTGACTAAGCAGATGAAAGACTTGAAGGAATGTGGCATATCATGAAGATTGTGAAGTAAGGATTAGTTTAATGTATGTATCAAGAAGGCTATCATATGGTAAACAACAAGAAGGAAAGAGGGAGTTGTAAAGACCTTGATGATTATGACATTGAAGCCTGCTAATTGGTTCAAATTGATGATTGAAAGCTAAAGAGCATAAAGTCGAACTCTGTTGCAATATGAGATAGACTATGCAAAGGATTGTTGACCTCAAAGGGAGAAAGCAACAAAATTTGACGCCTTGACTTAAGGCCATTATGATTTTGAAAGTCCGATATTGATGATTTGTTTGAGATATGAATTGTTTCCCTAGAAAATCATATTGCATTAGTATATGCAAAGGCTAGAAAGAAATAATTTGTTGGATCTAAAACTATGTGGTTTGATCATGGAACACATAGATTGTGTGGATTTCACTATTGATGGCTTGGATAAGCATGAAAGCACAATTGATATTGGAAATTTGATATGATACTTTGAATAATATGAGGCAGAACTTTGTTATGAAGGAAGAATACATGTGCTAGTAGCTGTGAGGAAGCTCAACTTCGTGAAGATCATAGATGAACCTTTTAATAATAATTGACGAGATACATAAAGGTAAAAAATTTATATGATGTGATGCTATTAAGAGTCAAGAGACCCTATCATGAAGATGAAATGTGAAATAATTTATCTCCATAAAATATTTGACATCTCGAAAGGTTAAAGCCCATGAATGATGTAACATGAGAAAGGGGCCTTGCAGGTACAACTATATCTCCACAGAAGAAAAAGTAGTTGATGTATTGATGGTGTATGAGGCCAACTAAGGATTGTGATGATATCTCTCTGATTGATAAGGAGCAAGAAATATCCTCCATTTTTTTAGGATGAGTAAGGATCTCCTCCTTGGTTGAAAGGGAGTGATGATGGACACTATATTCTCCATATGTTTCATGCACCAAGCTAGGAAAAATTGGTGTATGTCTAGTGTATGGAACTGGGAGGGAGAATGGAAGATTGGATAAGCATCGTGGACTAGCACTTGAGGATTTGGAATCCAAGATAGGAAGTAGTCTCGTGGGTTGACACTCTTTGAGGATATGACAATGTATCCAAGATAAGAGTGACCAAAGAAGATCGATATTCTTCAAGGATTGGGAATACAAGATAAAAATAGTCCTAGAAGGACATGCATTGTGAACATTCAGACGGGGTATGTACTTTGAGAGGCTATGATGGTGCCCATGTGTATGCCTCCTAGAATTTCTAATCTTGTGGAGGGTTAGAACTTGTTAGTCAAGGCCTTATTATGTTGTTATTTGATAATGTTGGTTATGATATTGATGCTTAAAGATGGCTTATCAATGTTACTCTTCTTATGAGAATATTTCAATTTGAGAAGTATATTTGTGCTGGTTATGTAATTATGAATACCTCCTTAGTTAAGAGGGAGTGTTGGAAAATGTAACTAGGTTTGGTCTTCATAATGATATTTGTACTTATGTCATTGTATATTTTATGTAAAAGAAAAAAGAAGGAAAATAATTTTTATTATTATTATTTTTTATTGTATAAATTATTGTGTGGATTCGAAATTGCTCATGAAATTTACTAAATCACATGACTCGAAGCTACTCTACTGCTCTTTAGAAATTAATTCACAATCTAAAACACAAATCATAGACATGCAAGAAGAAATATCACATATGCACAAATATTTATCTTGGGCAAAGAAACTGCTCAAAACCCCTTCCTACCTATTTTGCACTAATCAAATAATAGAGATGAATACATATGCTTGATCAAGCCTGAGCAAAACCTAAAATTGTATAGTCTATTTCTCTCCTTGACTGATTGGCTCTGGCTAACACTTAGCTAATTTTCAAGCCCTCCAAGCTCCTTCTGTTTTTCCCTTGAGAAATTATCCCTTATTAATTAGGAAATTTCCTAATATGGATTGTGCAATTCCTTTAGGGTCTTCCTCTGATGGCATGCACCACCTATACACTTCAAAATGTTTTACAACTATGATATAGATCTTAAACAAGAACACAACAAATTATATATATAACCATAAATACAGAGATGCAGCAAAAATAACACTTCATTTCATTCAAATACTGAAATATGCTTACAAACAAAATGGAAATAAGACTAGCTAGAGTGATGGTATCTTATCTATGAGAAGATATGCGGTGGCTACATCCCTCTGAACTATGCAACCAACTCAAAAAATAGAATAAAAGATAGGTAAATGACTTAAAAATCAACCTCCTCAAGGGGGCAACCTCCCTTACATTACACAAATGAACAATTCTTTGATTATGCAAATGAAAAAACCTCCTTTCTATATATAGGAGTCTAAGGTGTCACAATATAATCAAAGCCGAAATAACAATAATAATATAAGGGCACGACAATAACAATAGTGGTCTTTTATGGGGCACAATAATAATAATATGGGGACAATAAGGGCACAACAATAACAATAAGGGCTTACAATGACAATAGTAATGGGGAATCACTAGTATATAGTGGACCTAACATGCCCCTCCCCTCAAAAATTTGTTGTCCTCAATGCTTAGTATTTATGGACTTTTCTATAAAATTATCATCCTTCAATGTGGAATCTTCAGCGGTTAAGTTCTTCCACTTGATGAGATACTCTAAATTGATTGTTTCATAGTTGTTGAGTTCTTGTTTTTTGTGACTACTTCAGGTTCCAGTATGATTTTTCCTTCTCGTCAAGTTCTGGAAACATATTTGAACTGGGAGCTATCACCTATTAACCTTTCTTTAAGCATGAAACATGGAAAACTCGGTGCACTCGAGAAGTTATGAAGCTTCCAATTTGTATGCCAAGTACCAATCTTTTGCAACACCTTGTACAGACCATAATACTTTGGTGATAATTCATTATCCTTCTTATCTTGCTTGAGGGACATTTGTTTATATGGTTGTAGGTCGTAGAGATACCCAGTCACCTACATCAAAACTTCTTTCGTTTTGATGTTGATCTGCTCGTTGTTTCATTCTATTCTGTGCCAAAGTGAGGTTATCCTTTAAGAGTTGGAGAACTTGTTGTTTATGCTCAATGTGATCTTCCACTACTTGAATCTTATAATTTTCTCTTAAACATGATGTGATGGAAGGTGGATGATATCCATAAAGTGCCATAAATGTGGTCATTTTTGCTACAATATGGAATGAAGTGTTATACCACCATTCAGCCAGGGGAAACCATTTGATCCATTATGTTTGTTTATCAGATACAAAGAAACGAAGATATCCTTCCAAACATTTGTTTACTATCTCAGTTTTCCCATCAGATTGAGGATGATAAGATAATCTATGAGCTAACTGAGTATGAAGACAAGAAAATAATTATGTCCAAAAGTTTCGAGTGAAAATGGGATCTCTGTTGCTTACAATAATTTTTGGGTTTCCATGTAGCTTTTGAATTGTTTCCATAAATGCAGTAGAAATTGTACTGGCTTTAAATGGATGAGATAAAGCACAAATGTGTGCATACTTGGTAATTCTATCAATTGCCACCATGATGACACTCTTTCTTTTGGACTTGGGTAAACCTATGATAAAATCCAGTGAAACCTCATCCCATCATTGACTTAGAATGGACAAAGGTTGTAATAGACCCGGGGTCTTAATTGTTTCAACTTTATTTTGTTGGCAAACCAAATATTCCGCCACAAACTTTTGAATATCAAATTTAAGGCCATCCCAAAAAAATTCCTTCTTAACCCTGTGGTAAGTTTTTAAAAATCCTTAGGGCCCTCCTAAGGGAGAGGTGTGAAATTCCATAAGAATATTTTGTTTGAGTTTGGAATTATTACATAGGTATAAGTGATATTTGTACCATAATGAATCATTTTTCCATCTAAATTTATCATATGTAATGGGATCTTGTTGTAAATTTTAAATGAGTTCCCACATTTCTTCGTCATTCTTCCATACATCCCTTGCTTCATTTATCCAATCTGGTTGGATAATAGAAATGGTGCAAAGCAATGCTTCCACATCCTCATCATTTCTTGAGAGTGCATCTGCCACAACATTTTGCTTCCCTTTTTTGTAGATGATTTCAAAGTCATAACCCAACATCTTTGTGACCCATTTTTACTTCTCTTCTAAAGATAATATTTGTTCAAAAAGTATTTAAGACTGTCATGATTTGTTTTTACCTTGAAGTGTCTTCCCATTAGGCAGGGTCATAATTTCTTAAGTGCATGTAGTATTGCCAACATTTCCTTCTCATAAATAGCTTTGTGTAAATACTTTCCTTTGATTGGACG
>APFE030910960.1:0-12378 GCA_000404065.3 Pinus taeda | reverse complement strand
TTTTTGTACTAAAAGATTCCTTACTGCTGGAAACAGTACAATGCTTTTTGTGCGGGTTTTGAGTAAAAAGGGTCTAAAATATTTGATTGCTTTGAAAACAACATAAGCCTGTTTCTCCACATCTGAATAATTTAATTCAGCTCCCTGTAAATTTGAATTGAAGAAAGTAATCGGGGCTTTTGCCTTCTCTTGATTTGCCTGAGTAAGTATCGCTGCATATGATCTGTCAGATGAAAATGTATATTAAACAAAAGCCTCTGAAAAATTTGGAGTCGCTAAAGATGGAGCATTCAAAATTGCTTGTTTGATTAGATTGAATGCCTCATATTTATCTTGATCCCATTTGAAGATTGAGTTCTTTTTTATCATCGTTTGTAAGGGATACACGATTCTTGAAAAATCCGGAACAAATCTCTTACAAAGTTGATTTGACCAAGGAAAGATTGCATAGCTTTTTTGTTGTGAGGTAGGGAAATTTTGGAAATCTCTTTGATTCTGTCAGGGTCAATGTGAATCCAGTTTTTGACACTATGAATCCTAGAAGTTTTCCTTCACTTAATGCGAAAAAGGACTTTTTAGGGTTGAGTGAAATTACATACCTTAAAAAATGTTGGAAGATTTGTTTTAAATCTCTGAGATGGTTGCTTCGTCTCTTGGAATAGACAGTTATATTATCCAAATAGATTACCACAAACTTATTAACTAAACCTCTAAATGCAATGTCCATGGCTCTTTGAAAAGTGGCACTAGCATTAATCAAACCAAAAGGCATTTTTTTATATGAATAGGTAACACATTTGGTTCTGAATGTGGTTTTTAATTGGTCTTCAGGATGTACCAACACTTGATTGTATCATGAAAATCCATCCGAAAAGGACATTAATTATGACCCAGTGACTACCTGCAAAATTTGTTCCATAGGAGGCAAAGGAAAATTATCCTTTTGGCAGGCTTTATTAATATTTCGAAAGTCAATACAGATTCGAATATCTCCGTTTTTATTTCTAACAGGGACCATGTTGGAGACCCATTTGGAATGTCGAACGAGAAAGATTATTTTGGCTTTCAATAACTTGTTGAGTTTGGATTTAATCTGATTTTCTAAATTGGGATAGATTTTTCTCAACTTCTGTTGGACTGGTTTTGCATTTTCCATCATTGGAATAGTATGTTGGATGATAGAAGTGTCATATGTTTTAAGTTCTTCATAGTTCCAAGCAAAAACATTTATGTATTGTCTCAAAAGACAAATATATGCTCATTTTTCTTTCGGAGTTAGGGCAAGGCCTAGATTGAAGTTTTGTGGTTTGGCATCAGTTCCCAGATTTACTAATTCGTAGTTCAAAGTTGAAGTTTGGAGTTTTGAATTAGTAGATCTTTTAAACCAATCTTTCAAATCATAAGGTCTTCTAATTTGACTACCGACTTAGGTATAGCATTGTTAGTGCTATCCTGTTGCAATTGTCGATTATGTTGGTCTTCGTCAATTATTTGATTGGTATAGGATCCTTCAGATGTGAGAAAACTCATGATGTTAGGATCGTCATTGAAAATTCTCCAATTTGTGATGTCATCAGGAATAGAAGGTCTAAAGATTAATTCTATTGGAAATCTATCAGGACTAAAATCTTCTGAAGGGATAAGTTTAGAAGCTATGTTAGCTAAAAGGTCTGCACTTGCATTCTGAAGTCTGGGAAGTGATGAAATATTAAATGCTATAAAGTGCTCAGTTGGAACTTGAGCTAAATATTGATAATGTTTTAAATGACTTGATAAACAATGTATAGTATTACGTACCTGTCTGACTACAATTTCAGAATCTCCGAAAACTTGAAGGTATTTGACGTCTAATCCGATTGCTTTGTACAACCCTTGGACTAAAGCTTCATACTCCACTATATTGTTGGTGTAATCAAATTCGAATCTACAAGTTAAAATAGTTTTATCTCCTTCCAGACTAGCTAGCACGCATCCTACTCCTGCTCCTGCGTTAGATTTAGAACCATCAAAAAATAATTTCCAAAACAAAGATTTATTTACAGGACTATCTAAAAAATTGATACATTTAGAACTATCTGTTTGAGAAAATTTTTCTACTTGAGATAAAGCAGAATGTTCTAAGTAAGGTGATGTGTGAGCATTAAAATTTCCTAGGAAAGAATCTACTGAGTAATTGCTAATAATGCTATTGTTATATGCTACTGGTTCATTCTCTCCCTCTAGCTCTGTTACTATGTATTTATGATGTCGTTCTCATTCAACTTTGATTTAATTTGGTTTACCATTGTAGGTTAGCCACATGTGCGAACAATCAGTTGCGAAGTATCCATGGAGTTTTTCTTATCAATCCTTGCTAAGAATTAAGCCATAAAATTCTAGAATATCAGCAACTAAAATGTCAATAACTTGACATACTTTTGGGTTGGATGACAACCTTATGGTAACTTGATTCAATTCGCCAATTACCTCGACTTGTGATCGATCTAGCTGGACTATGCGCATAGCAAACTTCTGTGGTTGAACGTTCAATTTTGTACATATTGATTTTGGCAAAATATTCGATGAAGCTCCAGAATCTACTAAGCAATTATGCACATTTTTATTAAAAATTTCACAGGTAAGAAGAAAGGGGGGAGTATGAGATCTCGATCTACCTCCAATTAATGCGACGTCATTTGGATCAAATTTGTTAATCGCATTAGTCAGAGGTCTTCCCATGTCATGGGAAGCTTGAGAAATTACAGCGACAGGCGAAGGTGCAACTGGCACAACATATAATTATTTCAAAAGTATCTTTTGCTGGTGTTTTAATTTTCTCAATTCGTAAAGAGTGATGTTGGCCCGAGTCTTCTTCATATCTTCTATAATATTGTACTCCATTTCATCTGAAACGATCAACATTTTAGATGGAGTAGAGGAATCTGTTTGGACTGGGCTGGTTTGAGTCGCTTTAGATGGTGTCTTCTTGGGTGCGACTTTATCCTTCATTGCCGAGCTTGCGCTCTTTGGCTTAGGGGTGGTTTGGGGGGATCAAGCTGATTTCTGCTTCGTGTACTAACCGAGAATGCTTCTTGATCCTCTTCTTATGGGAGGATGAAATCCCACATTCCTTGTAACTCTACAACATATTCTTCATCATTTTTCTCTTGAGTAGCGATCTCCTCTTCTTCTTCTTCAGATTCAGTATTTGTAATAGCATTGGGGGGCTTTGAATCATTCGAGGGATTTCTTTTAAAAGCTTTGTATGGCTTCTTTGAAGAATTTTCTGCCACTTGTTTCTTAATGTTGACCATCTTGTTAGACATGGTCTTCAAAACTTTTTGTAATCCTTCTAAATCAAAAGGATCCTTCGGTTGCTTTTTCTTGGGATCTTCTTTGAATGTTACCTTTTTAGACTTCCATTCTTCGATCGTGGTCTTCTTTTCAAGGGCTATAATCCGTTTTTCTACAACTATTACTTGTTTCATATTTTCAGCCAAATTTATGTTAATAGCCCTATCCACGAAGATTGCTATATTTGATGGTAAAGTAGTAATGTACCATTCACTTCGCACTTCTTCGCTGGGCTTGGAAGCGATAGGAATTTTGTTTAATATTTTATAAACGAGAATTGAAGTCTTTGATAGGTTCTTTTGGTTGGGCCCTAAGGTTTGACAGGTCACTAATCAACGTCGTAGTAGACCTATCATCACCAAAATTAATAAGGAATTTCTCCTCGAGGATGTCCCAACTAGTAATAGATCTAGATGATAATAAAAAATACCATGATCCGGCTATTCCTTGAAGGGTATAAGGAAAAATTTGGATGACAACATCTTCGTTAGTAACTCCATTAAGATTTATGGATAGCATAAAGTTATTGATATGCTCTTCCGCTAGCATTCCTTCTTCAGGATTGAATTTAGGTAGCCATTTCTCAGGATGGGCTGGCAGTTAACTCAAGGGCACACGCATTAAGACTTCCCCTGGATTATTCCATGGAGATTAAGCCATCATTGATCTACTAACGGAAGGAAGTGCAGAAGATGATCCTTGAGATTGAGAATATGAGGATATAATAACTCCGGATAATTGAGAAGGGGATGTAGAAGTACAAATAGGTTGGTGGACAATGATCTGAAGTGGCAGAGTGGATGGCTGACTTCACGGTGAGGAAGTTGAGATGGATGATGATGGTGAAAGAGTCTCGCTATCAGACCCTTTAGGTGATTTCCTTGCTCTCTTCCTAGTGGGTAGAGGTAATTCAGTTGGATGAACACCAAACTTTTCACTCTTTAATCTGGTTAAGGGATGAACAGGGTTATATTGCGAAGTCACGTTGCCTTGAGATTTATGAGATCTTTGAGGAGATATAGAAAATCGCTAAAGTTTGCGAATCAGAGGTTCGACTTCAGGCGGTTCAATATTAGATTGTTCTGAAATGTTGGTGTTTGTAGCAGCGACTGTTGATCCTATGACTTCTGGTTGTGGATTTAAAGATTCTAAATGAAGTGGAGAGGTCAGGGGAGATGGTGAGGGCGATTTACTCTCATAATGGTATTTAGATTTGGACTTACTTTCAATTCATGGTTCAAGACCCTCCTTCTAGCACCAAATATGTTGAAGCCCTAAAAATTGGGTCAGCAACAAGGGGGATACCCGCCCGATCCAGACCTTGGTTGGCAGCTCCTTTTTTGTTTGGTATAGTGGGTCCGACTAGGGATATGGGACCAGTTTCCCAATTTTTGAGTGCGTGTGTGTGTAGAATATGATATCTCTGATCTAACAGTTCCTAATTAAGATGCTCTAATTCTAACTTTAATCTAATGACATGCTATTGTATTCTAATAAAACAGAAATATCTAAGTCTATACTAACCCGGGATGTAATCTTTCTTCTGTGTGATCTAAAATGGTTTCAAATAACAATCTGTAATAAAGATCATTCAATTTTCATAAGGAAAGAATTCAATATAGATAAACCACTTGACATAGAAATTTAGGTGAAACAGTTGTGAAAAACATATCACACAGTAAGCTACTTATATATTAAGCACAAATAAATAGCTATCACCATACAAAAGTGCCAAATGATAACTCAGGCATTCAAGCATTAACATATAAATAACTGAATTTAAATATCACTTTAACTGAATTGGGTCTTGTTGCTACTCAGTGCAGAACTTAAACAAGCTAAATCTGCAACTGAGGTTTTACAAAACTCTGATGAGTCTGCAGTGACTATAAATCCCATTACCTTAGGATTTATTTCCTCAAGTAGATTATGTATGCGTTCCCAAGTGAAAATACCCGTGTTTCTGTTTCATGCGGTGTCTGTGCATAAGGGCGCCATTTCTTTATCTTCAAACATCAAAGCCTCACCTATCTTCACCATAGTTTCATGTACACTGCTTTGTATAACCTTTTTTCCTTCGTTCCTACAGTTTATAAGTGAGGTGAGAGTAATGATAATAAATAAAGATGGGAATGCTTTGACTGCCGAAGACATGCAAAATTATATCATCTTACGTGAGCTGGCTCTTCGATAGACTCAAAACTATATTTCATTAACAACTGGCAACTACTTCATTAATGAGAATTAAAGCACATAACCAATCTCGTTCAATGGAAACACTTTTTCTTGAATAATGAACCAAAAAAAATTGCGATGGGACGATTTTGCGATTTGCTTTGCAATATCGTAGATCACTGCATCGCATAATTGCAAGATCTTTTTTTTGTCCTATCGTAAGATTGTTTTGTCGCATTATCACAATTTTTCAGTATCACATGGTCGCAACATCGCATAATCGTAATATTGCAGGGTTGCAACATCGCATAATCGGAATATCGCAAAATCATAATATATGCATGTTTTGTGTTAAGCAGTTTCTTGCGAGGCATGATTTTGCAATATGCGCTATCGCATATCAGCGTTTTCTGCGGTTTTTTATTATAAGTGTGCTTCTAAGACTTGCGATGCGATATATGTTTATCCTTATGCAATTTTGCATCTCATTCTCGTGATTTTAGGGTTTAGCTTGTAAGTAGGCATGCTGTTATCTTTTCTGCGATGTGATATCCTTTAAGGAGCAATTTTATCTTTTCCCATCATGAAACTTAAACTTTTTAGATATTTTCAAAGGTATTTTCCTAAGCTTATGATGGTAAGTTTTATTGAAAAGGAAATACAATCACTAATTGATTTTTTTTTTTGAATTTTTAGCTAAGGGTCCCCATTTATTTAGTATTAGTAATAACACTAAATAAAAGGGGGGTTGTTGGTGGCCACAACACCACACCAATACATAGACTTGTTACTATAAACTCCATCGGCATAATCAATTCTTTCCCATAGACTAGCCAAAAATGTGTTTTCCTAGTAAGCTTCTTTGACATGGTCTGGTATGCCCATAAAATAATGGGAATTCCCAAGTCCCAACCATCCCTATTGGCATTGTAAATTTTGATTAGCATGGTCTCCAAGATTTTTTTGAAGTCCTCCACAATTTCATTCATTTAAAAATGATAAGGTGTACTCTTTTGATGATAGATCTAGAGCTCCTCTATTAAAGACACAATGCTTTGGTTCAAAAAGTGGGTTCCTTGATTTTTCGTCAATATCTTCAAGCATCCAAAATTCATAACGACATTCTAAAAAAATAAAAATGGCAATAGACTCCACACTACAATCCTTGACCATTGCTACTTTGGCCCATTAGTTAAGTAATATGTCATGGTGATGTGTACCTGCATGCTCTAGTCATTGCAGGTGGGTTAGTTGACCCTATGGAGTCAAAGACCCTATTTTTAAATGGTTGCAAGGTCAAATGTGGGTTGAGTGGCATATCGTCTCACTGTGAAGGTATTCCTACTCTTTAACATACATCACAACTATGAGCAAATGCCTTCAAAACCTAGTGAATAGTTAGCCACCATAAGCCAACAAACAAAATGTTTTGTATGGTTTCCTTTCGTACGTAATGTCCTCCAACTAGGCCTTCAAGTTCTTTTTCCAATACGGTAGGAATCTCATGCTCTAGTACACATCTTTGAAGTATTGAATCTACTCCTCGTTTGTATAAACACCCAAAAAGGAGCTGATAATTTGTAACTTTTACAACTATTTGTTTCTTTTGTGCTAATATATACCCATGTGGTGCCATTTTAGTGGTGAGAAATTTGAAACTTTCAAGAATGTGATTGTCTACCATATTCATGTGAATTTGTGAAACAATTAGATGTCTAGTAAGTTGTCGTTGAAACTACCCACCTCCTCACTTGAACTTATTCATGACAAATGGTTTAGTTCAACATTTATCTCACTATGCTTAACAATAACCTTCAAATCATCATGGGGGCTTCATTGTGGGAGAAATATCGTACCACGTGAATTCATATTGGGCAATATATATTGAGGAAAAAATGACATAATATATTGGGAGATATATAGGGGGTAAAAGTTTTTAATATTAGTAGGTATAAATAATGGAGCTCAAATTTAATGAAAAGATATAAAGGGGTTTAAAAAAATTTAATGAAAAAAAGGATACCTAAAATATATACTAAAAGTAGGGGTTTTCTAAATTTGGAAGGTGTATTGGGTTCATATTAGTAGGTGGTTAAATAATGTGAGTTTTTGGTGATATTTTCCAATATGTAGTCAAATTAAGGGTATTGTTTAATATGCCACGAATGCACATGATATGTGAGAGGTTCATTGAGTGAAGCCCCTATGAAAATCATATTATTGGAATCATAACAACCATATACATATCCCCCACCCCACAATACTAACTTGTTGGAAAGATACTTTAGTGCAAAATGGTCAATGTAGAGCTTAAAGTGGGATCCCAAGAGATAGTTCTTGAAATTTTGAAGTGCATGCACCATTTCCAAACCCTCACGCTTCATAGCATTATAGTTTCATTCTATCGTATAATTTTTTTAATGGTCAATACAATTGGATGACCTACTTTTGCTTCCATAAACTATGCATGTATGATGCCTAATGCTATTGTTAAGGCATCTAAATGGACATGGAACTCCTTGCTTTAGTACAAGAACACTAATATTGGTGATGGTACCAATTTTTATTTGAGTGTGTCTATAGCCCACTATCATTCCTTGGTCCACTTGAATTTGATGTCCTTCTTCATTAACCTCTCCAACGACGCAGTAATATAGGCATAGCCTCGCATAAGCTTCTTGTAATACTCAATATTCCCTAGTGTTTCACCAAGATACATATTGAAATTGGAGGGGGTAGATTTACTATCATTACAATCTTTGAGGGGTCTATAAGTAGTCCTTACTTACAAACTACATGCTTAAGAAAAAATCCCATTGGTGAATAAAAAACACACTTCCTTTAATTAAGGGAAATATGCATTTGTATACATTGATCCAACATTAACCAGAGAACTTCAACATGATTCTCTACAGGGCTAAACACATTCCATCAATCATGGCACACCTCCAAAATCTTGTGAATAAATTCCTTAAATGTTTCCACTACCACACACGTGAATACAATAGGTGCATTATTCAATACAAATGACATGAAAATATATTGAAATGATCCCCACTCTATCACAAACATGGCCTTGTGTCGATCTACCTTCACAATTCTAATTTGGTGATATCATGGGAACCATCTATAAATGAATCACCTTTTAGGTCCTCTGACGTTCTCTAAAACATTATCTATAAACAAGGTTGGGAATAGATCATGTACACAGGTCTAATTCAACTTCTTTAGGTCGACACATATCTAGATTTAGCATGTATTTTTCAACTACACAACCATGGGTCTAATCCATTTTTATTTTTCAACGGGTTTAATAATACCTTATTTCAACATCCTATCAAGTTCCTCCCTCACCTTCTGATTATATATAATATTAAGGAAATAGGGTCTTTAACGGATTGGTTTTATGGTTGGATTCAAAGTGATCTTCATCTCCTCTAAATTTCCCATGATTCCCTTCATCTTTTCAAAAGTGTTTGGAAAACAAATTGATATTCACACAACAATTTTGAGTTATTCTCCATAGTGGAGTCATCCCAGTAGTCCACTATTATTGTGAACTTGGGGTTATCTATACTATTGATGTTTACATTATGCATCTTAATAGGTTTGGTATAATCTGATGCACTAGAGTCTAACTCTAGTCTATTCACCTTTATTTTTCCCTTAGGATTTGGAAAATTGATATCTCGAGGATCCTCATCATCGTCAGCATGCTCTACCACCCCATATCACTCTTCTAATTCCTTAGTAGTTTAGTAGTTTTGATGAAATTCATAGAGTGGTACCTCTATTACCATTGACTCTAGTTTTGGCATGAATATATTTTATTTACTATATTGTAGAGTCTTGTGTATAATTATGTATCCTGATTCAAACTAAAAATTAAAGACACAAATTTCTTCCATCTCTGCCCAAACTATTGTGCCTCGTCTTCATGGCTCCATCTCTGTATATTAATTCTTGTGTATGACATACAATGTGTGGATAAAATGGTGCACCCACTCCATCTTTGGAAAACTCTCCTCCTTCCATTCTACGATGCACATCTCCAAGTGAGCGATGGGGGAATCTTGGCCTAACATTTTGCATATTTCCCAAATTCTAACCCAAACCTTACCTATAGGAGATTTTTACATTATTGCCATGTCTCGATGCATCCCTTATGTGTTTCCCCATTAACACATGAGAGTAGCCTTAAGATAAATGTTGAGTATACGAAACTTTAATAGATCTAGCACCTATATTTCAAATTCTTTCACAAAATTCATTATGTTTGTCAACCCATCAAATTGAGGGGGTCCTTTACTTCTTTACCAATCGACATCACCTACCTAGTAACTCAAGCACACCGTTATATGGAAACCTCATTAAGGTGTTGTTGGTAATTCTCCAACTCCTCACTCGAGTCTGATAAACATGATTTAATGATTCTCTAGCTTAATGCACCCTTGGAATTTGGGTTGACATAGTCATTGCATTGAGCTATAATGTTATAAATATTGTTGAGGTTGACTATGTCAATATCCTCTCTCGCCGAATCGACATAGTGGTCCACTTGTTTAAAGTCCAATGGCACAATGGCCCATAAGTGTTTGGTTTCGAAAACGATTGTCCAATTTTTCAAATCGATAATAACTTGGTTATCGAATGCCTAGTTGATACCAAATAAGCTTTGGTAAGGGTAAGTGTCATTGACAATTATAATAACCTTGAATTCCACCACACTTTTCACCCTATTGATGTTCACCTCTATATCTGCCAACCTTCCAATTGGGAATATTCAATATTGATTGACAAGATACAATTGGCTATGTGACCACACCAACGTAGGCTTTCCCATCAATTCCTAGGTTTTCTTTGGTAAGATGTTAATGTCAAAACACAAATCAAGAATAATATTATCCATGTCATAGTCAACTATATAGGCAATTAATTAAATTCTCCATTGGTATGCCTTCGACATAGTACATTCTTTAGTGTCTTCGAAGGGACCTTTGTGGAATTAGCTCCCTCAACCTATGCACCCTTCTCATTTATTTCCAATTCCTAATGGTAAATCATCTTGTGAAGTCCCTCCATCAATTGCTCATTTCTCATAAAATTTAAACAACTTCTTAAGAAATTCTATGCAGGACTTACCTCCCATGATATCATCTCTAGTAGAGGTTCATAAAAAATTGATGGAACATTGTATATAAATTTCACTTGTGACTATCTTGTCGAGCTTGACTCTCCCCAGTTGTAATATAAGAAGTCCTTTCTCGCTTCCTTGTATATCTACGTCTCCTTAGTTGGGTCAAACCTTGGAGGGGGTTCAACAAATTTCTGCACCCACTTATGAGGCTACTATAGGGGCTTCATCATGTCCATGCCTGTTCTGGTCCCACCTTTGGTTACTATGCACATATGGGGATGATCCTCTTGTGGCTCAACAACAAACATTTTCACATTTGGCCCTCTCTTCTCCCACCACTTTTCCACTAATAATGGGAAATCATTTATCACATGGTCCAATAATTTGCGATATGTACATGTAGTGCAGGGATCAATGCAATACCACATAAGGTTCCCTAGATGACCATAATTAAAGCATACTATTGGTCCTCTTCCTCACCCAAAACCTCCTCTCCCTCTCATGGCTAGACCCTGTCCTCATCCTAGAGTTCCATGTCCTCACATTGGTGTAAGATAGTCTAGTCTTTCATATTGTTGTGCATCCCCCTTTCTCACCTCTCTCTCTTGAATGTGATAGGTGTCTGAGATATCCTCTCACATTAAGTCCAACACATGATAACAGTGTATGTCATGGCCAACTGATTTGTAAAAGTCACAAAAAGAGTTCTCATTGAGCTCTGGTATTTCTATAGCATTGGGTAGTTTACCAACGAGTGTCCCCAAATGATGAAAATCTCACACTAGAGGCCTCTACCTTCACCCAATAGATTTTCTTCCCTAATAGTGACATATTATGTTAATGTCAAACTCTCGTTATGGTGATTTCCCTCCCTCATATAAATTATACACCATACTTCCTTGTGCTTCTTCTTATTCTTAGTGAGGCCCTGCAATTGTTACATTAAGACAACTAACTACGACTGCACTTGGGCCATCCCAACACCATTCTCTCCACTCGTCAGTGTAGCTTCTAGTTGCATTGCAATCTCTAGTGCCTTTGGCTATGAAGCAACTTTTTTTGTATTAGTGGGATACAAATATGTGTCAGAAGCCCTAGAAAAGAACAATCATGATGTTACGCATTGTGGATCTTAAAGATCAAATTATCCATTATAATTTTGAATCCTTGGTTGTAGTCCCACACCGATTCACTATTACCCTTAGGTTTCTATAAATCCTTTAACAACACATGATTGATCTCCAATAAGGTTTGAGGTTGTCCTCAAGGCACAATGACTTTAAAATTAATATATCACGCAAGTGTGCGACCTTAGAAAGTAATATCTAGTTGTGCAATATGTGTTCCTTCATCTAGAATCTACTCCAAATTCCATACAAATTCACATACAAACCAATCATGTTTTTGGTATTCATTCCTAGTTCCATGAAAAACTGACAATCATAGTATTAGATGAATGCTTGCCATGGTAGGTCTTCTAGTGTCTACTTGTTTAGAAATCCTAAATGAAATACCCTGTGTGTTTCCTCTTATCTAAGTTTATTAAGCTTCATCTACATTGGTACCTATGTTTGTACTTCCTCCCTCAACTTCTACCTCTCCCTCCTTACTACTATCATTGTCCAACTAAGTATGCTATCCTAAATGAGAACTTTGTAAAGAGAAAGATTAAATATAATATAATGTCAAATAAAATAATATAAAATAAATAATTAATTAATTAAAACAAACCT
>APFE030910958.1:0-24592 GCA_000404065.3 Pinus taeda | reverse complement strand
TTTTAATTTAAAATTAATTTTTTTATATAACTATACAAAATATTTAAATAACATATGCTCATAAAAAAATTTCCATTGAAAAAATTATACTTCTAGTTAAATCTATATATATTAACTCATGATATAATTTTACAATTTTAATTTTGTTGTGTGTGTATATATATATATATATATGTATTATCTTTTAATATTATGTGATGTCACGCTCAAATTCATGATCCACCTATTTAAGTTTCGAACCTTTTAAAATTTTTGCTAGTTCAATGTGTCAATGGTGTGTCGGCGTAAAATCTGGGAGTGGTGATTCCAATTCTCGTTCTTGAATTCATTTTCAATGTGTGAGTATAAAAGTTAGGCGAATTCTCATTCCTGAATTCCTATTGAATGTGTTAGTCGTGTGTCAGCATAAAAGCAGGGAGAGGGAGGGAGTTGATGGCTCTAAAAGTGCATATTCATGTTATGAAAGGAGGGATTTGGGAGAGAGTGAGTTAGTGACTTTTACTTATGCCAATCGGCCTCTGCACATGCTCGTAATGCGAAAATTTTCAGTAGTCATACTAAGATTGTGGTGTGGATGAATGTGTATAATTTTAGCTCTCTTACCGAGGTTCCGACAATGAAAATGAGGAGAAGAAATTCCTCAATTGGTGTTGCAATTCAAACTCTAGCTATTTCTATGAAAATCTAATGCATAAAGACAATGAACTTTTGTTGTTGCATATATGATTTCTCATGCAAGTGAAGGAGGGATGTGATGCTTTGTATTGATGACAGTGTTGATGGATGTATCAGCCATGAAAACAATGGTGGCCTTGAAAATATTTTCTTGGTGCATTGTACTAGTGAGAAGAACCCTCCACGAAGCTGTGCCATCGGTGAAAGGTATAAGTGTTTCTTGAATTGGGGTTTAGATTTCAATTCTATTCTTAAATTCCAAAGGAAATATTATTTAAACTATAATTCATGAATTCAAAACGAAATGCAGTATGTCATAGCCTAGTTGAGGGATTGGATAATTTTTCTAGTAGAGATGGGTAATTAAATGGGCCACCAATATTAATATAGTTTTTTATCTGACCATTATCGTTCTCCTTCTTGATTTTCTCTAAATTAATCAGCTACCAAACTATTGTCTTAAATTTTTTAATTATCTCTTGGATCTAAGCATACCATACCGTTTATAACATATGAAATGGGTGTGGAATACATGCAACTTAAAGGGTAGTAAAATATCCTGTTGGCATGTGCCATGTTGCAAATTGCTTTATAGAAACAAGCGTCTCCACGACCTCTGCAATTTCTTGCCAACTGTCATCCGTAAGTGAAATCCTCTGAGTTACTGTTGGGATTATAACTCCGGTTTTTATGATTCTCCAGCAGATGGCCCCAAGCCCAACTGGCCTAATAGATATATATTCTATCCTTCTAATTCTATCTGTTTGTCTTGTAATTCCCTCAAGGACCCTTTATGTCTCTCAGAGGAGTCACCCTTTTTCTTACATATTCTCATACTTATCTCTTATAATTCTATTCTATTTGACAATCTCTCCCTCTATTTTTTCTTCCAAATACTATGCATGAGAAGTAAGGATATTAATGCTAGGAATACTCATGACACATACCTATACAAAAGCATTTAGATTCATTATTAGTAAAGTAAATCATTTAGGTTCACATTTTCATTGAAAGAATTATATGAAAACAGATTGTTAGAATTCCCAATTTCAGATATATAAACATTATATGTTCTCTTAGAATCCTATTTGGAGAGATCAAGACAAGAAACGAAGAATATCTCTCTTCAAGAAATGTCAAAGGCATTGTATATAGAAATGCATTAGTTTTTCAGAAGTTTTATATGTACTAGATAACTCCACTCCATACTTTTTTTTAAAAGGGGTAACGAACTAACAGATGGTCCATAGGTTTTTCATTAATTTTGCACAAAATGCATCTATTGGGGTATTCTCTAGTTTTTCTTTTACAGTTGTCTCATGTGAGCATTTTATTGGAGATGGGTAGGTAGAAGAAGATTCTAGTTTTTAAAGGGCATCTCAGCTTCTAAATAGTCGTCCACCACCATGTCTTTTCATTTGTTTTCACCTTTGTATCCTAATCGCATATCCTCACTCAGCCCTAAACCCTAAACCCTAAAATCTAAACCCGAAACTCTAAACCTTAAACGGTAAACCCTAATAATTTTATAACATTTTAAAAAACATATTGTAACTTCTATTTAAGTGTTTATTAAAATAATTTACTAAAGTGTTATAAACACTAAACCCTAAACTCTAAGCATTTTATAACATCTTAAAAAAGTTTCTAACTTTTATTTAAGTTCTTGTTAAGAGGATTTACTGAAGTCTCATAAATCCTAGACTCTTAACCCTAAACCCTAAGCAATTTATAACATTTTAAAAAGTGTTTTTGAACTTTTATTTAAGTGTTTATTATAAGAATTTACTAAAGTCTTAGAAACCCTAAACCCTAAGAATTTTAAAGCATTCTAAAAAGAGTTTTGTAACTTTTAGTTAAGTTTTTATCAAAATAACTTACTAAGGTGTTATAAACCCTAAACCATAAAAACTAAACCCTAAAATATAAACCCTAAATTGAAAAATCTAAACCCTAAACGCTAAACCCTAAGCCTTTTATAACATTTCAAAAAGTGTTTTGTAACTTTTTTTTAGGTGTTTAATAAAACAATTTACTAAAGTGTTATAAACCCTAAACCCCAAACCCCAAACCCTAAACCCTATACTTTATACCCTAAAACCTAAACCCTAAGCATTTCAAAAAGTGTTTTCTAAGTTTTTTTACGTGTTTATTAAAACAATTTACTTAAGTGTTATAAACTTTAAACCCTAATCCCTAAAACCTAAACCCTAATTGATTTATAACATTTTAAAAATTGTTTTGTAACTTTTATTTAAGTGTATATTAAAAACATTTACTAAAGTGTTATAAACCCTAAACCCTAAATGCTAAAGCCTAAGAATTTTACAACATTCTTAAAACTATTTGTAACTTTTATTTAAGTGCTTTTTAAAATAATTTACTAAAATGTTATAAAACCTCAATCCTAAATCCTAAACCCAAAACCCTAATCCCTAAACCATAAATGCTAATAATTTTATGAGTATCTAAATAAGGGAAGGCGACACTTCAGTTGTGAGTGTAGGAGGGAGGAAATTGTGTTGCATGAGATACCTCGTTTTTTGTTTTTCCACCCTTCTACATAAACATGTTTCCTTCTATTTATTTTTCTTCATAAATACTCAAGGCTCAATGGGATGAATGAATTGTGTAATATTTAGCAGTGGATACACACTTAAGTTGGGGTGGTTCATCCCTACACCTTAAACCCTTAACCCTAAACCATAAACTCTAAACCCCAAATCCTAAACACTAAAACCTAAGAATATTATAACATTTTAAAAATTGTTTTGTAACTTTTATTAAATGTTTATTAAAACAATTACTAAGGTGTTATAAACCTAAAACCATGAAGCCTAAACCCCAAACACTAAACCCTAAACCAAAAATCTTAAAACTTAAACCCTAAGCATTTTATAAAGTGTTATAAACCCTAAACCCTAAACCCTAATCCCTAAAGCCTAAACCACAAACGCTTAACCTTAAACCCTAAACCCTAAACCCAAACCCTAAATCCTCAACTCTAAATTCTAAACCCTAAAACCCTAAACTCTAAGAGTTTTATAACAATTTTAAAAACGTTTATTTAAGTGTTTACTAAAGTGCTATAAACCCTAAACCCTAAAATCTAAACCCTTAACCCTATGTATTTTATGACATTTTAAAAACTTTTTTGTAACTTTTATTTCAATTTTTAATAAAAGCATTTACTAAAGTGTTATAATCCCTAAACCCTAGGCTTAAAACCCTAAATGCTAAGCAGTAAAACCCAAACCTTAAACCTCAACATTTTATAGCATTTTAAAAATGGGTGTGTAACTTTTATTTTAGTGTTTATTAAAATAATTTACTAGTGTTATAAACCATAAAACCTAAAACCTAAACCACAAAACCCTAAGCCCTAAACCCTAAAAATTTAATAAACCTTAAACACTATACCCTAAACTGTAAACCCAAATCCATAAACCCTAAACCCAAAACCCAAAACCGTAAATGCTAAGCATTTTATAATATTTTAAAAAGCGTCTTGTAAAATTTATTTAAGTGTTTATTGAAAGCTTTTACAAAAGTGTTATAAACCCTAAATTCAAAACCCTAAACCCTAAAACCTAAACCCTAAACAATAAACCTCAAACCCTTAACTCTAAACCATAAACTCTAAGAATTTTATAACATTTTAAAAAGCAATTTGTAACTTTTATATAAGTGTTTATTAAAAGCATTTACTAAAGTGATATAAACCCTAAACCCTAAAATCTAAACCAGAAATCCGAAAACCTAAACCCTAAATCATAAGCATTTTATAACATTTAAAAAACCGTTTTGTAACTTTTATTTAAGTGTTTATTAAAAGCATTTACTAAAGTGTTATAAACCATAAAACCTAAACCCTAATCCCTAAACCTAAAACCCAAGATCAAACCCAAAACCCTAAATCCTAAGAATTTTATAATATTTTAAAAAGAATTTTGAAACTTTTATTTATGTCTTTATTAAAAGAATTTACTAAGGTCTTACAAACACTAAACCCTAAATCCCAAAGGCCAAACCGTCAACACTAAACCCTAAGCATTTTATATCATTTTAAAAAGAATTTTGTAACTTTTATTTAATCCTTGACTAAAATGATATACTAAAGTCTTATAAACCATAAACAATAAATGCTAAACCACCCTAAACCCTAAACCCCAAACCCTAAATACTAAACCCTAAACCCTAATCATTTTATAACATTTTAAAAATCATTTTGTAACTTTTATAATAGTGTTTATTAAAATAGTTTACTAAAGCATTATAAAACTTAAACGCTAAACCCTAAACTCTAAACCCCAAACCTTAAACCTTAAACCTTAAATCCTAAACCCTAAGCATTTTATAAAATTTTAAAAAGTGTTTCCTAACTTTTGTTTAAGTGTTTATTAAAATCATTTACTGAACCCTTATAAACACTAAACCTTAAACCATAAACCCCAAACCCTAAACCCTATGCATTTCATAACATTTTAAAAATTGTTTTTAAAATTTTACTTAAGTGTTTATTAAAAGAATTTACTAAATCCTTATAAACCTAAATCCTAAAACCTAAAACCTAAACCCCAAACCCCAAACCCTAAATAGTAATCATTCTTTAACATTTTAAAAAGTGTTTTGTAACCTTCATTTAGGCCTTTATTACAAGCATTTTCTAAAGTGTTATAAACGCTAAACCCTAAACCCAAGACCCAAAACCCTAAACCCTAAGACCTAAATCCAAGACCCAAAACCCTAAACCATAAGTATTTTATAACATTTTGAAAAGTATTTTGTAACGTTTATTTAAATTTTTATCAAAATAATTTACTAAATTGTTATAAACCCTAAAACTTAAGCCTTGAACAATAAACCCAAACCGTAAACCATATGTCCTAAACCTTAATCATTTTATAGCATTTTAAAAATCATTTTGTATCTTTTATTTAAGTGTTGATTAAAAACATTTATTAAAGTTTTATAAAACCTAAACTCTAAGCCGCAACACTACACCTAAAACTCTAAAACCTAAACCTTATGTATTTTATAACATTTTAAAAAGAATTTTCAAAATTTTATTTAGGTGTTTATTAAAAACATTTACTAAAGTGTTATAGACCCTAAAACCTAAACTCTAAGAATTTTACAACATTTTAAAAAGTGTTTTGCAACTATTATTTAAGTGTTTATTAAAAAGATTTACTAAAGTGTTATAAACCTTAAACCATAAAACCGAAACACTAAACCCTAAACCGCCATACCATAAAACCTAAACACTAATCATTTTATAACATTTTAAAAAGAATTAGAAATCCTAAACCCTAAACACTAAATGCTAATTGTTTTTAATATTTTAAAAAGCATTTTGTAACTTTACTGTTATAAATCCTAAACCATAAACCCTAAACTCTAAACCCTAAAACCTAAACCCTAAAACCAAAACACTAAATCCCAAACCGTAAACCCCTAATGGTAAACCCTAAACACTAAGAATTTAATAACATTTTAGAAATCATTCTATAACTTTATTTAAGTTTTTATTAAAAGAATTTAGTAAAGTGTAATAA
Source organism: Pinus taeda (assembly GCA_000404065.3). Taxonomy (NCBI): domain Eukaryota; kingdom Viridiplantae; phylum Streptophyta; class Pinopsida; order Pinales; family Pinaceae; genus Pinus; species Pinus taeda. The sequence goes on along the minus strand of APFE030910958.1, from coordinate 18,359 downwards.
AACCTAAACCCTAAACCCCAAATCCGAAACCCTATATCATAATGCTTAAAGCCTAAAGGATAAACCCTAAAATCATTTAATAAGGTCTTATAAACCCTAAACCCTAAAGCCTGTGGCTTGAAAGCATTTTCTAAGGTGTTATAAACTCTAAACCCTAAACTCCAAAACCTAAACCCTAAACCCTAAGCCCAAAAAGTAAAACCCAAAATCCTAAGGATTTTATAACATTTTAAAAAGTGTTTTGTAACTTTTATTTAAGTGTTTACTAAAACCATTTACTAAAGCACTATAAACCCTAAACCCTTAACCTTAAACCCCAACCCTTAAACCCTAAAAAACCCTAAACCCTAAAAACCCCAAAAAACCCTAAACCCTAAAAACAGTTTTCTAACTTTTTTACAAGTGTTTATTAAAAGAATTTATTAAAGCTTTATAAACCATAAGCCCAAAACCATAATACCCACACCCCAAACCTAAACCCTAAACCCTAAACCATAAGCAATTTATAACATTTTAAACCCCAAACCCTAAATCCTAAGTATTTTATAACATTTCAACAAGGATTTGTAACTTCTTTTTTAAGTGTTTATTTAAAGAATTTACTAAATTGTTATAAACCCTAAACACTAAACCCTAAACATTAAGCATTTTATAACATTTTAAAAAGTGTTTTGTAACTTTTTTTAAGTGTTTATAAAAAGAATTTACCAAAGTCTTTTGAACCCTAAACCCTAAAACTTAAGCATTTAATAGATATTAAACCATAAACCTAAACCGTAAGGATTCAATGACATTTTAACAAGATTTTTGCAACATTTTTTGAAGTGTTTATTAAAATCTTTTACTAAAATGCTATAAACCCTAAATCCTAAACCGTAAGAATTTATAACATTTTAAACCCAAAACCCTTAACCCTAAAGCCTAAACTCTAAACCATAGGTATTTATAACATTTTAAGAAGCGTTTTCTTACTTTTTAAAGTTTTTATTAAAATCATTTACTAAAGTGTTATAAACCCTAAACCCTAAACCATAAGCATTTTATAGAATTTTAAATGCTAAGCCCTAAAGCCTAAGCATTTTATAACATTTTAACAAGCATTTTATAACTATTTTTTATTAAAAGAATTTATCAAAGTGTTATAAATCCCAATCCCTAAACCATAAACCCTATCCATAAATACTAAGAATTTGATAACATTTTAAAATACATTTTACAACATTTTAAAATAGTATTTAATAAAGTTTTATAACTCTAAACCCTAAACCCCAAACCCTAAACCTTAAAACCTAATCATTTAATAACATTTTCAAAAGTGTTTATTAAAATAATTTAGTAAATTTTTATAAATGTTAAGCATACACCCTAAAACCTAAACCACAAAATCTAAACCCTAAACCCTAAACCCCAAGCCCTAAACCCTAAACCATAAACCCTAAGAATTTTATAACAGTTTAGGAAGAATTTTGTAACTTTTATTTAAATGTTTATTAAAAGAGTTTACTAAAGTGTTATAAATTCTAAACCATAAACATAAAACCCTAAACCCTAAACACAAAACATAAACCCTAAACCCCTAAACGAAAACCCTAAACCCTAAACCGTAAACCTTAGAGAGTGACCATTTTATAACATTTTAAAAATTGTTTTGTAACTTTTGTTTAAGTGTTTATTAAAATAATTTACTAAAATGTTGTAGACCCTAAACACTAAACCCTAAACCTAAACCCAAACCCCAAACGTTAAACCCTAAACCCTAAACCCTAAACCTTAAATCCCAAACCCTAAACCCTAAACCCTAGTCATTTTATAACATTTTAAAAACTATTTTTAAAATTTTATTTAATTATTTATTAAAATCATTTACTAAAGTCTTATAAACCCTATTTCCCAATAATCCACCCAAGCTTTAACCCTTGCATTATAAAAAAGGGCTACAATATGATTGCATCAAGAAGATATGGATGATCTAGTGACTATGTTGTGAGAATGATGACACTCTCCCCAATTTATAAGATAGACCAATCAGGAAAATAATATAAGATGGATCAATTGTGCAACAACCTAATATAAGTTATTACATTATATCCACATGTGGGTAGTTTAGTGAAGATGCAAAAGTGTCATGTGGTTGTTGGAAGCCACCTCCAAAGTTTCATGGTGTTTAAGCTAAGTATCCACATTTCAAGCACTTCTCATGACATCGTTCTGTGCTCTCTAAAAGAGGATCCAAGCTCTAATTCTCCTCATCATGTCCTAATTCAAAACAAACTCCAGGTATTATACTCTCCAAGAAAGAATCCGTCAATACAACAACTTAGCATCTTAGTCTATGACATGTGCTTGTAGTGGTCCTAGGGAGGAGTGATTTTACTCTTAGTGCACGTTATGATGATCCAAATGTATGTAGGGATGCAAAAAAATAAAAATATAAACATAAACATAGATTTTAAGAAGAAATAAAACTTCATGTCATTAATATCAAAGAACTGAAATATGCTTACATATAAAATGGAAACAAACTAGCTCGGGAAATGGTATCTTTTTCTATTAATGTATATTTTTTTATATCTATTAATATATGTGTAATATTTGTATTTATAGATAATAATATATTAATGATAAACCTAATTTTATTATTTCAGATATTAGTTAATATTATATGGTGGAATTATTTTTTAATATGTTAATTTTTATTTAAAAATATAGATTCTTAGTACTTATTATTTTAATTAATTATATTTTTTAATATTTGTATTCTTAATATAAAATTTATTATTGTATTATTATTGTAATATTCAAAGAAACCAAACCTTTTTTATACAAAATCTTCAATCACTTACAGCAAAGAGTTGTTTACTTCCATCTTTATAAGATAAGTATTTACCTTGGTTATTTTTAATTAAATCTTAATTTAAAACTCAAAACCTAAATTTGGAACTAATTTCGCTATTTTTAATAAAACCTTAATTTAAAACTCAAAACCTTAATTTGAAACTCATTCGTGCACTATCTTAGTTATTCTTTAACAAGTGGATTGCATTGCAATTCTATTACATTGCAATTTTCCAAGAAGAGTTGCAGCCTATGTTGGCCAAACTCTCATAGGAAGCTTCACCTCAATCAAAAACTCAAAAGCTAGATTTGAAACTCGTTCCTACACTATCTGAGTTATTCTTTAAAAACTGTACTGCATTGCAATTCTATTGTATTACAATTTTTCAAAAAGAGTTGTAGTGTATATTAACTAAATTCTCATAACAAACTTCAACCAAAACCATTTGGAAGAACATAAGACCATTTTTACATGTGGTCATAAGCATATTAAACTTTCTTTTATTAAGACTATTTTAAATTTATTTTATTAATAATAAAAATAATAGTTTGATAAACTTTATTAAAGCTTATTGTAGTTTTAATATTTGTATTTCTAAGTAAAATTACATTAATATTAATAATAGTAAAAAGGATGTATTTCTAATATTAAACTAAATTTTATAAAATGTGTATAAAGTTTGAAAAATACAACTTTCACTTATATTTACATATTCAACAAAAAAAGATGAACGGATGTTAATTGTGAATATTGTGTCATAATTAAATTAAAACATAATATAATTTTAATTACTCTAATGTAGCTTTCATCATATTGAACACTAAATTCTTCATTGTATCAGCAAATGAGGATTTAAATAATTTAGTTTATCTTAAGAAAATAGTTATGCCACGTAGGCTAGATGGGAATATTACAAATGGAACATGTGTTAGAATTATTGCTTACATTACAGTTGATCAGTAGTTGTTAGATGTTATTGAGATATTCTCTCAGCATTTATCTCCGATTTTTGAATAATTTGGATCCACCAAGTATTATTACTAGGGAATAAAAATTGAAAAAATATTTTTCTCTGTGTTGAATTTTTCCAATTTGTTAGGTATGTATGTATAAAATTGAATAAATTCTAAAGAGAAAATACAAATAATATAAATCCATAATTAGGATACAAAAAATTGATTGTATCCCAATTATGTCCTCAAGATAGAATTGTATAAATCCACATTTGCAAACAAATATGACATTTTCATTAAATCTAAGGGTTGTTACCAAATAATTTCATAGGTTAAGTGAGGAATTTTTGTTAAAAAACTTTTTCCTATACACTTTAAATTAATGCTTCATGGAATACCTGGAATATTACAACATTTCTTCTATTTTTATATTTTGAATAGTATATTATGATCAAACATTTTAGACTAATTAAACTCGATCTCCCAAATAATTTTAGAGAAATGAAGATCCTTCAAAGAATGCAGGATTTATGTAATGTATGTTTACTTATCAAGCATGTCAAAAATACATTTTAAATCAATGGAAAAAGAAGAAATATCCATGAAGACTCACACATTAATCCACTTTAATATGTATGGATTTATGTGTCTCATTCTTCGAAAACGAACATGTATTATTATAATTTCATTGATAATTTGCAATAAAATAGAACAAATATATGTTTATGAAAAATATGGATGAAGCATTGTGTAATGTCACAATGTTTTATCTCCATGTTTGAAAAATAGATAGGGTAGAGGATTATTTACTTTTCAAAATAAATGGAGGCAGCTAAATCCCTTGAACTTTAACTCTTTTCGCAGTGATCCATGGATGAGAAGACAATTGAAAATGGCTTACAATCAGTATAAAAATGGAGTTGTATAAATAAAGAACAATTATATCATTGAGGCTACTAAGTATAGGATAAATGACCTATATTTTCCCAAGTGTCTTAGGCATAATCCTATAAAACCAAAATTTATATTTTGAAGAGTTTTTTGTAAAATATGTTTAAAGAAAAAAACTAAAAGAGGAATTCATTTGTATGAAACAAAATGTATCACATTTCTCTGTATTTCAGCGTCTAGTATATATTCATGTTCATATGAAAAATGGGATAAGTAGGATTCAAGAAAAACAAATCATTGTAGTGAATCAATATGTGAATTTTTATTAGGATGCATGTTCCTCAAGATCACAATAAATTCCTTTAGGTAGTCAAGGGAGTGAGAAGGATGTTTTCCAAAAATATGATATCGATGTAAAATATGGGCTAGATCTAAAACCACAAAAGGAAAGTTGAGTAAACATTACATATTTACCCTTTCATCCTGGAAGATTTAAATATGGATGTAATTATTGATGAAGTTAAGTATGCCTCCTAGGATATATTCTAACCATATTCAATGGAATTCTTCCATCGGTGAGAATTCAAATTTTTTCAGAGGTGGTGTATTGTGATTCCTTAATGTGGAGTAGTGTTTGGGATATGGTTCTTTTCATGCCATTATCGATTTATTTCGAAATTATGGTGGCTAATTTTTTTCAAAAGAAAGTGCAATGGATATTTAGAGGGAGAATACTCTTTTTGCTAAACTTATTTTCATCGTTGAGAAGAAGCTTTCTTATTTGTATCAAGGTGTTTACACTATGCTATTGGTAAAATTTGTGTTATGTGGATTGAACCAGGAAATATTAATCATTTTGATATAACATAATTTGTTTTGGTTTCTCAACATTTAGATTTCTTAATATAAATGGATGATTGTCGTTGATATATGTGCAGAGGTGTCTTGTGGCACTAAAATCATCCAGATTTTAGAAGATATCATATGTTAAATTATCATCTACATTACATGCATGACGTTGATGATAGGATCTTAACATGCACTAGGATAAGTGGACTTCCCACTAGGACCATCACAAGGACACAACATAATCTAGGATGTTGAGTGGCTCTATTGAGGGATTCTTGCTTGTAGACTGTAATACATGGATTTTGTTTTAAATTACGATATGCTGAGGAGCACTAAAGCTTGGAGCCTTTTTATAGAGAGAACAAAACCATGTAATGAGGAGTGATTGAAATGTGGAACCTTAGCTTGGAGACCCCACCACTTTGGAGGTGGATTCCAAGCACCACATTATGCTTGTATATATTCAATAAATTACTATTGATGTGGATATACCCTAATAGCTTATATTAGGTTTTTGTGCACTTGGTCCATTTTATATTGTTGGGATAACTCACCTATCTTATAAATTGAGGAGAGTGTCCCCATTATTGCAACTTTATCACTATATAATACATGTATTTTTGCTGTAATTATATTGTCATAGTTTTATTTTGTGATGCAAGGGTTAAATATTGTCTAGACGATGGTCACTACGGATCCGTGAGATGAAGTTAAGAAAACTATTGTAACACTAGCATTGACATATTGCATGACCTAATATTTGTGAGACAAATCCTTAGAAAATAACTCCAACATTTGATGCTAATGAAGATTGTGTCATACATGTTAAATATCCTTTAGGACCTATTTTATGAAATAAAACATTCCAACTGTGAAATTATTTATTTGATGCTATCTTTTAGTGGAGCCTTTGAAGGTCCTAGGATATATTAGAGAGATTCCTTGATAGCCTACAATATTGTTGGCTAGAAATTGCACATGGTAGATGGTCTAGCTAGGACATGGAAGGACCTACTGTCTTTGCTAGGGTGCACTAAAAAGAAATGTTGTAATAACTTATAATGTCTAAGACATTTTTTATCTTAATTTATGTCGTAATGTGAATTCTGCCTTTGGTTTCTAAAATTATGTGTTTCATTTCTAACGATTCCACCTATTTTCTTATTTATAGTAGAAAAATAGGGTATTATGAAATTGAGACTGATGTGAGCGAGGGTCGTAACAAACTCTCCATATCAGCATCCAACATCACACAAAATCTTAATATTTATTGTATTAACCATGGTAAATCAATTACCATGTTGAACAACAATTATGTCATGATCACATTCATTCATTTGTAATTTTTACGAGTTAACGCAGAACAAAAATGTTTTGAAGGATTTAAATTCATATTCCACTATATATTGCAAATAATAGTATCTATTTTGAGAGATTTTTGGATGTCTATCACTTCTTAAGGAAGAATTAGTAACCTAAAATACTTCGAAAATCCCAATATTAGAAGTTTTCTTCTTTTCATCCAACTTTTTGATGTAGAATTTGTGGACGTTACACCACATAACCTTGTAGTGTTTTAATTGTGTAATGCCATGCATATAAAAAGTGCATTATCAGTTCATAAAAATATTTATACCTATAATTTATGGAAATTAAAAAAAATAGATGATATAAATCAATATAATATTAAAAGATAAATAAATAGTATGGGTGGACATGATACCCTTTTTATGTTTTAAATTGTTTTATAAATCAATTTTTTTCTCATTATTATTGGTGTCTACCTCACGTTCAACTTCATTCATTAATGTATTCACACCATGTCATGATAATTTACCATAAATTTATTTTTTCCATCATTCAATCCATTCCATCATCCAATCAATGTTTTTTTGAATGTATAAATGCAATGTGTCCTATTGTAATCCAAATATACTAAAATAAACAATTAACATATAATTAGTTACTAGAGTATATCTTCATAATAATGGATTATGTAGAAAGACTAAAAAATAAATAAGTACGATATAACTAAAAAATGTCCAATGCATTTCAAGTCTCTACCATGTGGTTGCATGTCACATTTCTCATTCCATATTTACCCAATAGGGGATCCCCTTAAGATGTTGGAGATTTCAATCACGAATTAAGATCCAAATAGACATGCAAGTAATTCATATTGATAGCCACCCATTGGCATTGAAAAAACATCATGAAGTGAGGTTCACGGAGGTTCCTGCTACTAACTCGACCTTAATTATAATTAATGATGGTTGTATTGATACCCTCGAGCCATGTAAGAACATGTGAATTTATGTTAATTGATGAGGTGATATTTTATTACTTTCAACAAGATGATGGGGGTGGGAGTAGCTGCATTGGTTTAGGCATGGGACCTAGGGATTTACGTGCTCAAACTGGGGATCAACTGAGAATTAATATGGGAAATACTAAATTGTATAAGATATAAGGTGATTCTAGGATCATTCCAACCTTGTCCAGTCAAAGGACTCATTTGAATCTTTAAAAGAAGTTTCCTTTTGGTTTTACAATACTAGGTGGTAGAAAAAATAGTGCTCTTGGTCAAATGATACACACTAGAGAAACAACGAGATGTACTAGGAAATATTTTTCACAGAGGGGTATGTCAATGGTTTATACATCACTAAGCTAAGTTCACTATATATGTCTTGATATCATCATCTATGTATTCATCTTGATGGGGGTTAAGAACTACCATAGTTCACCAATATTGGCCTTATTCTAAATTAACCATGGACATTGGATCTTTATTTTCTTGATTGATATTACGATTGTTTACAAGGTTTTGGTTTAGTCCAGGGTTTATGTCTTGGTGATGCAGCGAATTTTGTTAGTGGGTGGACTAGAATACATAGATCCATCTAGCATTAATTGGTTGTCCTCGTTTTATAAGGATCTTGAGTTTCTGGTGTTTTGATGGAGGGCTTGGTGTGTTTATCGACTTAGGTTGTGAATGTTAGCCCTAACCTTGGTGTGTTTATCGACTTAGGTTGTGAATGTTAGCCCTAACCACTTATATATGTCTATGATGTACATATTCGGGTTATGGGGGTATTCTATTTGGGTGTATTGATTTATTTTATGGAAATAGTTGTTTGGTTTGTAAGAATTATTTTTATATAGCTTGGAGTGCAATGCTTTATCAATGAGGTAGGGCTAGAAATGGAACTATAGATAGGGCTCAACAAGGATGACACCTTGTGGGAGATTCGGGCATGGTGAGACCCTCTACCCCATTCTAGCCCACACCGTTAGTATTTAAGACTTATTTCCTTGCAATACAACCTTATTAGGAAATTTTGACATATCACCCAACCTATCGAGAAACTGAACAAAGACTAACATGAAGACAAGAATACAACTGTTAGTGTCATGAATGAGTTGTAAAGAAACCATTCACATATTCCTGATTGTTGGGCTAGCATGCAAAGGGTACAATCGCTCTTATAACATAAATTGGATCACTTTGAAGGGACACGGGCTATATGGAAAAGCACATCCACTGTGACATTAGGCCTCCTCCATCACCATGATCTAGACTGAAGCGTAGTGGCTATGTAAAGTCATATTATTTGTAATTGTATCTAGGAGCATCTTGATATTGAAGGTATTATAATATAATGTGTCTTTTTTATTCTAGTTAAAAAATTATTTTTGGTAATTGGCTATTATTTTTGGCAATTAGCTACTGGCCATCAAATAGGGTATGGGTGAGGAAAATAGGATCATAGAAAATTATATAAACCGATGTAATCTTATGAAATAATAAAAGTTCTCCAATTAACAAAAAAGGAAAAGAAACATCTATAGCCATGCAAGAAAGATCACTAGTTTATAAATAATGATACATGTGGAAAATGTTAATGACTAAACAACTGAATGGAATGACATAAATTTGGGGCTAAACTTTTTACAAACATTCATTGGATTAGAGAATGATAAGAAGCTAAACGATGAAAGGTTTTCTATTATATTTTATTTTAAATTTGCAAAAAGGTAAAAAAATAAAAATAAAAAAAATTCATCAGTATTTAAAAAAAATATATACATATGTGGATTGGCCAATTATATGCATCTGTGAGTTAGATTGGTATAATATAATGAAAGAGGATGCATTATCAATCTATAATTTATATTTGCAAATGAATTTTGGTTTCAAATATATACTTTCATAAAGTTAATGGATATATTTGGATTCAAAATTTTAAATAAATTATAATGAAAAAAGGATAATTTAAAAATAATTTCTACAATCACATTAACATTCTCGTAAAATTTACAAATTAAATTTATGTTTTAAAGATTTTTTTATTTAAATAATGTTCGAGACTATATATGTTTTGTTGGAAACTTGTAAAAGTATGCCACTAAATAAAAAATTTCCCTTGTACTCTTATGAAACCAAGATATAGACTAAAAAACATATATCATATATGGGAACCGACCAATTTCTAGTTTCACTTATGATGTCATTAATCATTGAAGTATGGATAAATGCAACATTAAGAGAAAATTAGATAAAAAATGTTTCAATATTTTTTATAAAAACTTTGTAAAATATAACATCAATAAATGGAATTAAATATTAAAATATATTGATTGCATGATTGGTGCTCTACATCCTCGTATAAGGGAGATGTGTAATTACTAGATGCTAGATTTAATTATTCTCTCAAGGGTATTATTTTTATCTTTGTCTCAAGCATATTTTTCAAACATTTAGCTACACATGTGATTATTTCATTCCATGAATTGTAGCACTAATGTGTATGGTTTCATATTCATAGAGATATGGATATAAATAAGATATACAATCATTGAAAATATACAAGATTCTTGTTGAGATATAGAGAAGTTCTTAAAAATTATTTGGCGAGCTAGTAACATATTAGCTAGTGCTTTCATTTATACTACTATGCTTGATTGCACCAAGAACAAAAAATACACAATCTTTTGAGTGGTGTAAAACTTCTAGGAGACTATGGATCTTTGAACTCAATGGCCACTGATTATGTGTTGTCACGAGATATCTGCCTCCTACCAATAGAAGTTGTAGAGTGAGAGAGTTTACCAATCATATATCTATCTCTAATACCAATAATATATCTATGTATAATGGATAAAACTTTAGATGGATTAATAGAGATGTAAACATGCATCTTCACCTAGAAAACTGGTCATAAATCTAGTTTAGTTGAAATATCAACATAGAAATGAATTTTCTACCCTTTCTTTAAAGGATGAATTTTTTGTTGAAATATATTTATGTCAGTAAAAAATAATATAATACCAAACAAAAAACTTTATTTTATCCCTCTTCTCTAAAATAATTAACAACTACATTTTCAACGTTTTTGGTGAAGAGAAGGTAAAAAAAATATTTTCTTAGTTATCTATGTTGTTATTTGAATTATTTTTGATCGTTTAGTTCAATCCAAAATTCATGAGTATCGTTGAAATTATAATTTCAAAATAATAAAATATAAAGTTCAACATTTATACGTTTATTTAAAACTAAACAATATTATCTAAAATTACATAATAGTTTATGCATTTTGGTCACCATTTTATGTTGCAGGCAAAAAAAATATGAGGACTATTTATTTCTATGTATTAGTATTAATCGTATTATTTATATGATTTTATGTGATAGACACAATTATATTTAACACCCTTAACATTATAATAGTTATATAACTTAATATTAAATGTTAGGAGACATCAATTCATTCTTTATAAACATCCATATGATCCTTATAATACATATGGTATAAAAAAACCCTAGATGCATCTTAAAATTCAATCTATTAGGCTAATAAATTTATTACGCCTTTCTAGTTGCAAAACATTCCCCAAGGTTTGCACCCACAAAAGAGGCTTGCACCTTGAAATATTTGATCTAGATTTAGGGTAGATCTAGGTTTTTTCACCTACACGATAAATTATATTGTGTTTCTTATAAAGTTTTAGCGGAAATGATAAAAACAAAGTTGCTAAAAAAATAAAACCTCGAAAACAAATGTAAAATGCAAACGACGAACTCTTCGTTGAAAGGGAATCGATATCATTATGAAATATTTGTAATATATTCATTTAAAAATATAAAATTAAATATTACTCAACATCAAATCTTCAAGTGTTACTTACAAAAAATGATCTAAATATGTTTACACAAATATCATTGAGGGTAAAATAAATAACCAGAAAAGTATTCCTCCATAAAGTCACACATGTCCAGTAAGATAAATGTATAGAAGATAAACCAAGTAGAAACATAATTTAAAATAAATAAATTTCTAAGAAAAGATCGACACAATAGGCATTTCATGGTGTGTAATCATATACATGACCTAGAGAATCATTAACAATGTAAGGCCATTCCTTTGCAAAAGATATATTCAACCACACAAATTTACATAAGATAGATAAAATGATATTGACACAAAGGAGTTTTTTGTAAAGAAATCTAAATATCTCCCAAAAGGAAAATGTTTGCTACACAGTGAAATTAAAAAAAACATTATTTATAAACGAATAAATTAAATAGAACCCTATTTTTTTCCCTTTCTAGCTTAAAATTGTTAATGATCTGTTCAAACAATGTAAACAATAATACATTATATAGAGAAATTTCCTATCCTACCATGAAAATAAAATCTACAAAAGCTAGAGTTAGCATCAAATGAATCAAATGAAACCATAGAGTTGTTTTTCATATCATTTACAATTTTCAATGATCGATTCAAACACCATATAGCCCCTTTGTCCTCTCCCTCATCTCTGAAAATTCTATGCGGAAAATAAAAAAAAATTTGAAGATTCAACACTCCAAAGGTTTTAGAATAAAATCATGGTTCTTGTCATTGGAGTTAGGGAATAGAGATTCATGAGAAAAGATAGGAGATGCTATTTCAAAAAATCCTTTCTGCAATAAATGTCAATGAGAATATTACTTCAGATGCTTAATGAATGCAAAATGTGTATGAATATTTTGAAAGAACGTTGACGGGTCAAAATACACCCTCCCTCATTCGATACCTTTGTCCCTCTCTCATTCTCTCTCCAACCCCCTATATCTCTTGCTATTAGCTGTCACTCCTGTCCCTCTCTCACATTATTTCTCTCTGACCCTTACTATGTCTCTCTCTCACTCTGTCTCTGAAATTTTATCCTTTTCTATATCTCTCTTTCAATATATCACCTTCTCTATCTCTTTCTTATGCTTCCTTTCCTCTCCCTCTCTCTCTTCCTATCTCACCCTAACTATCTCTTTGTCTCTTGCTCGCTACATTTCTACTTCCTCCCCCCTTGGCCCCTATCTCCTTCTCTCTCTCACTATTCTCTCACTTTCTCCCCCTTTCTCTTTATATTTCCCTCTCTCATTACCTCCAAATATTTCTCTTTCTCACTCTCAAAATGTCTCTTTCACATACTCTGACATTATATCCCCCTCACTCTCTTTGTAAAACTCTTCACCTCTCCCCCTCTCTAATTATGCCACTCTCATTTTCTTACTTCCTCTCTCATTCTCTCTCTTTTTATACCTCTCTCTCCCCCTATCTATATCTCTCTACCTCATTCTCTCTTTTTCTATCTCTCTCTCCCGATGTCTCTCTCACATTCTCTATCCTTGTCTCACTTTCACTGCCTCTCTTCCCACTACCCTCTCCCACTTGCACTATGTCTATCTCTCCCTATCCCTCTCTCTCTCTCTCTCAATATTCCCAACTCTCTCTAATAACCCTCCCCCCTTCTCTCTCACCCCCTCTCCCTCTCTTTTCGTTTCCCGCTTTCTCTCTCCCTTTCTTTATGTCTCCTTCACTCCTTCGCTCTTTCCATTTATTCCTATATCTCTCTCTCCCTCTCTCTTTTTATGTCTCATCCTCTTTCTCATTCTCTCTCCCCCTTGACTCTCCCTATCTTAAAATCTATCTCAGTTTCTCACACTTTCTCTCTTTGAGCCACTCTCTCTCCAATTCCCCACTCTCAATATATCTCTCTCCCTCCTATTGCTTCCTCCCTCCCTCGCATAATCCTAAGCCTAAAACACAAATATTAAATCTAATTTATAAACTTGAGTTGACTTAACATTACTTAGCATTAAGTGAAACTTATTCTTTTAATAAACATATATCGTCATAATATACAATTTTATAGACATTATAAACTTGAAATCTATTTTACAATATCAATAAAAGAATCAAACCCCATAATTCTATTTAAAGTGTAATTTAAAAAAAATAATAAATAAAGATATTCATTCTAGCAATTTTTATTAAAAAAATACATTATAATATGAGTATTTTTAATAAAATAATAACTATACAATATTTAAGTGCATGTCAAATAAATATACATTTCCATACATAAAAAGAGAAGGATTCACAAAAAAAAAATAACATCTCACATAAATATAAAAAATAAATAAATTAATATTGACTTACAACAAAAATATATATTTGATCATAAACACAATTGAATGCTATCATAAACACAATTGAATGTGCTTGCATCTTAAACAAAACAATGTGCTTGCATCTTAAACAAAACAAAACTGAAAGTGATAATGGAAGAACTATTTAATGAATGTTGTAACAAGGCACAAATAGATACTCTATTTGTAAAAACAATTTAATAAAGACTAATTCAGGCAGTCACACGATCTCATTTGGTCTAGTTTGGTTTGGTTTGAGACAGAAGGTCAAACTTGCCCAATGACACAATATAATAAGAAATTCAAGGCATCTACCAGTATAGAGCCATATTTAAGCACAAATTTAACATGAGCTGATAGAGATCAAATTTCCTGTGCAAAGCTTTTTATAGTGTTAAATACAATATGTTTGCTTAGTGTTTAAATTGTATTTTTGAATGATAAATAGAGTATACATATAGGAAGAAATAAACATTTTTATATATACATAGATGTATATCTAGACATTTTGTCAAGCAAATTAAAGTTTTTTTTATTATTAAATATATTTTTCAGTATATGTCCATATTAATTCTTGTTAAAATATTTTATTGATAAACCACATTGAATATTTTTTTATATATAACATTAGAATGTTTTATTTCAGAAAATTTATTTCTATATAAATATATATGAAGTTCATATCCACATAAATTACTTGAAATAGATCTTCAAACCTTAGAGTTATATAAAACTTATATAATGGAATCCATCAAACCTTGAAGTTTATGAAACTTTCATCGGGACCTAGAAAGGGAATATAGTCATTAAAGGAAGTGGGAGAGGAGTGGGTTATTTGCAAAGGGTGAAAAAGGCAGAGCTCTTTACACGGCCCAAGAGACGAAGGATTTCATTGTACAAAAGGGGAAAGACATGTTAATACTAAAACGCCGTCATCATGTGGGTTACTGGGAAGGTTAATCCTGAGGCTCAAGGGAGCGGCTGCAGCAATATGCAGGGGCAATTCAGAAGTAGCAATGGGCGACCATTAACATTGAGAGACACAGCGAACCCTATTCTGATACCCTGCTACGATTTATGTAGCGGTTCACCGTTCCTATTCGCAGAGGGAAGTGCAAAGCACACGGAGAATTACAATTTCATTATGTGGGGAGTCTGTCATGCGACCATGTGCTCTCCAGGATTTGAGATGCCTATTCCCGTTAAGTCCGTGGACGGGCAAACAACAATTGTGGGAATAGATACAGGGTTCATGATGAGCAATCCCACGGCGGTCGCCATTACTATGTGTTGAATAATAAGGTTGACTTTGCGTCTGCTAGTGGGGTGTATGATATCATGGTGTTGTCCCTGGGAGCGGGAGCAATTGATTGTCCATAAAAAAGCGGGGAATAGTGGAATGGGCAAGGCCGATTATGTATATTCTGAGTGAAGAAATCTCAGATATTGTGGATCATGCAGTCAGCGTGGATTTTGGCGACAGAAAGCAACGCATGTATGTTTATCAATGACCGTATGCATCGATGGCGTCGAATTCCATTTATATGTTATCATTTTAACCTTTGCGGCATCGAATTCCATGGAGCTAGATGTAGGTAATACTTTCCATTCTCATTCCATATTTTCGCCACAATGGTTGCATGAATTTGCGAATCTAGTTTAATAATTGAATTACTTTGCAATTTAATCAGTTTTGAGGTATTTATACTATTTTGTATTATTCTCTATCTTTTTTTAATTAAATTTTTATTAGTTTCATGCTAGTTTAATAAATCCATCATATTTAATTGTCTTATTTCTGCTCTGGAATTAAAAGTTGTTTTTATTTCTATCAATTTAATCAGATTATTCATTAGTTGATTGAATCCCAACACAATTTTTTCCATAAATTTACTTAGCAACTTAATTACGATTTTCACCTTTACTATTTATTAGATTTAATTGTGTAAATTTCAAAGCTAATTACAAGATTTTTAATATTATTAAACTACGTTTCAAATTATTATTGTAATACATATACCAGCCATATCTTGTAAGAGAGATATTTGTCTTTGCTTTATAGCTTGAGCATATAAATCTTTTCGTACAAATAAACTCACTTAAGTTCGACTAAATCTCTCTGTAATACTGGAAGTTAGATCTTGTTATACATAATGAGCCTATAAATATATATAAATCTTAGTGAACAGGATTCGATATGTGAGGAGGACCTATAATCTCTCATCCACAGGAAAATGAAGCACTAACCATGGTTCTCTACCCTGCAAGGACATCTTCTCTCTATTATTCCTTGCTGTGATAGATAATATTGATGGATAATTCCTTCCGCATCTATGAATAGCATTTACACATAATTTTGTTCTCACATTTGAAATGCTAAGCATTTGTTTCAAAGTCTTGTTTATAATTATTTTTCAGCAACTATGGATATCATTTATTTATACCTTTACTACTTCATTATACTTTTGTTCACACATTTCATATCAATATTCATCTCCTCACCCATCATTAGGAAATTAAATTTTCTTTTGAGATTTAAACACAAATAACAAGAAAAGTTGAATGGTTACAATTTTGAAAGACCGATTTGTTCTGGTATAATGGTGATCAATTGTAATTAGATTAGAAATACATCTTAACAGACAAGGTATCGCTCATATGTAGAATGTTTTTGTAATTTTGTGTTTGGGGCACTTGTAATTAGATTAGAAATACATCTTAACCGAGAAGGTATCGGTCATATGTAGAATGTTTTTGTAATTTTGTGTTTGGGGCACTCTAACCTGATTTGCTCCAATGTCGAGGAAGCTATTTGTAATTTCATTTGAGAACATATAATTAATTTTTTATATTGCATTTTTCTATGTAGATTATTTGTTGGATTAACATTCAAGTAGTGATAACTGAATTATCATTCACTGCAAATAATATGAAAATATTTAAGTATCCTAACTAGTATAAATAAAAGGCAATGAAATGATATGTAATTATTTTTTTTTTTTATGTTTTTCTTAGGAGGATGAGGTGGAGGAGGAGAGGATGACGTGGAGGAGGAGGAGGAAATAGGTAGTGGTTGAGGAGGTTGAGGGGGAGGAGGCACCAGAGGAGGAGGGGGTAGATTGGATGTTTCCCAAGAAATGGTGATAATTTTCATTTTGTGGTGACACATGGGCACTTGCCCAAAACATTGGGCGTGCCTCCCCCCAATTAGCTTTTCCTAATGGCCTTTGTAAGAGGTAAATGAACACAAAATAGTGTGATTGTTACAAATTACATGCAAATGTCAATATTTATTATGAACAATATCCCCTTTGCTGAGGACACTGACTTTTACCACAACATTTCCTAAAATTTGTGGGATTTCTCTGCATGTCCCTGGGATGAATTTACCCATCCTAGGTCCCTGTGTCCCACAAACATGGTCACAAGCTTATAGGTTATTTGATACACTAACTTCTAGACCGACAATAGATGAACTAAAGAAATTTGCATGTTCATGCAAGTAAGACATGATAAATACCACATATAAATAAACACTTGAACTACTAAAAAAATTGACCTCAACACCCAAGCAGACTTTTAGATTCTAGAATTAGAACAACAATGCTAACCATTAAATAACACCCCTCCTAAGACTTATCTAGAAAATTAGCCACCCATCTATCTACATTTTCAACCCACTCACTGTGATGTACTCCAGCTCTTGTGGCAATGATATGTAACTGAAAATGTACATATTTTTCATTAATAACACTGAAAATTTTCAAAAATCCAACAAAAGTAGGGAATGATTCTGACCGTGCCCTGCCCACTAAAATAAGGAATCCAATCAAATAACAATATAAATTAATTGACTATATTTTCATCAACTCAAAGAAAGACTTCAAGTGAAAAAGTACTAATCAAACAACATACCTTTTTCCCCACACGCTCTTGTTGCTCCTTCACCTTCTAATGCAATTTAGTTATGCTCATGTTGACCCTCAATTGCTTTCCCTATAAAAAAAATACAAGTATATCTATTACAAAATTATCATAAATGTAAAGCTTATATGGCCATTGTAAGGAAACACATGCAATTCTATAGGATGGCAAACATAAACCCATACTTCCTTTCCCAAAGACACAAGTACTTTTAAGCACAATATGTTGCACATGCTCAACATTAGAAACACTTCAGTCTTCATTTATTTGAAAATGCCCTTAGAGACCAATTAATTGTTACTCATATAGAAAAATCACCCATTATGCAATCTCTCATAATCTGCAAAAACCATGCCATGTTGCCATAAACACAACATAAATCATTTATAAGTAACATAAAGTGTCATTTGTATTTAGGAAAACGGCTACA